>OX104063.1:269068082-269121359 GCA_944474145.2 Dicrocoelium dendriticum
AGTGATCACTGGTCATACCATGCGTTTTCCAAACTGGCCCGCGATGGCCAAAGCCCTGAGATGAAACAATGGAACACTGGTTTATTACAGGTAAAAATGCAGTGCGAAACAAGTCGCGTGAGATGTAATTTATTGCGAAAAGCAAATTACATGATAAAGTGAAAAGCGTTTTTGTTGACTCCAAGTAGACGTAAGTATAATATCGGAGATGTTTGCGTATTAAACCAAAACATCCATAAATCTATTTGTCTGGAGTTTGGCAAGACAACGTTTGATTGCGTTTGATAGCCTCTGGTTAGCAAGTCATATAATGAAAAGCAAATGGTACAAGGCATCCCAACTGGTTTTTTAAATATCGCCAGATTTGGAGCAGAGACGACAGAATTTGGGAGGGCATTCCAAGACTGGCACAAATGAAGGAAATGTAAATTTCTACGGCATTCAAGCCGGCTATTATATATTCTCGTTTTAAGAAAATGACCGCTTATGTTAGTGTTGTGGCTTAATTTTAGCAGTGAACAGCAAATGTGGCTTGGGTTCTTCAGAATTCGGTAATGCACCACGAGATCCCCACGCAAAAGCCGTTACTGACTGCTGTTGATTCTTAGAGATTTCACTCTAAGCTGAAAGAGCAGATGAAAGACGCCCCTGCCCTTCTTGGTTGCCCTTCGCTGAGGAGTCTCGTGTATGGAGACCCTGTTTCTGTTACTGCTGCCAAGCCTGAGTAGCATATTCCAGGTTCGGTCGCACGTAGGCTTTAAGCATTTGGGGAAGATTGAAAACTCAAACAGACCGAATACACTGCGAAGCAGACTGAAGTGTTGATTGCCGGTTCTCGTCGTCTCTGTTTGTTTGGAACACCTGCGATCTTCCTTTACCAATACTCCCAGGTCACGCTCCTGAGAGGTCATCACCAAGGTGTGGTCTCAACACATGTAAATGTTCACCGGATGGTGACGTAGATGTATCACCTTGCACTTAGCTATGTTCAACTGACGCGGGTTTCACTTCGACCATTCAGAAATGCAATCTATGTTATGTTGGATTAGATCATGATCTTCATTGTTAATAATGACCCGCAATATCTTGACTTCATTGGCGAAAAACAGAAAATGGGAGGAATTAACTCTTGCCAGGTGTTTTAATTTTTTAAACCCTTTTTCTCTGAAGCATCCTTAATTTGTCAGTTGAATTGCTTGAGTAATTCGAGTCAGGATAATTTCGGAGGTCCTTCGACAAAGAATGCCTTGTTTGTGGCACTGAGAGATCTGGGCTAAGCGATCATGGCTTGTGTTGGTGCGCACCATCCCATGTATTCCAGTTCGGTATCCCGCATATCAGATTAAGTCGAAACTGATGACTGCAAAATCAGTGCGGTCCAAAGAAAAGTCCACACCCAATTCATTATTCACACGTTCCACGTTAGTAAACCCATGATCCAGCAAATATGATATGTTTCCTGTTCCGAAACGTGTGGTCAAAATGACTTTAATGTAAGGTGGAACACATCTTACGAGCGCTATTAAAATCACTTTCAATTTTTCCTCGATTGTAACGATGGTTTCTTAAAAAAAGGTTTATATGAGGGTATATGTGGGTACATATAAGGACATTCTTCTTCTGCGTGCATCCTGAATCATTTGCGATGTGACAGTCGAAGTCGGATGTAAATTGTGGGTATCGACGCACTAAGGATAAAATGAAAATCTCTACCTTAAAAACTGCAGGCGGCATTAAATTGTATCGTGGAACTGGCAGTTTGAATCTTCTGTGATCTCAAAGTTTAAGTCGCTTCGTTAATGCAGAATTACCCCTCCATTTCTGTCTGTCAACTCGTATGAGCGACATGCTCGGGAAAGAACATATAGGACCCGTTGTTCAAACGTTAGCCACATTTTGATGACATTAATGATATCGTATATTTATGAAACGGTGATCTTTCATTTCGACAACCTTAGTGAAATCGTCTTGAGCACTAGCATATAAACAGCAGATTAGATTCTCAGTCCATAGATGCTCACAGGTATTTAGAAGAGTTATGTATTGGAGAGTGTCGATCAATGTGTGTTCAGCCTTTATTATTCTTGGATGTGAGGATGACACGTTGTCCGCAAATAGATTCTGCCAAACTGCTTAAAATCCGTCGATTGTATTTGCATAAGAATCGAGTGAACGTGCTCTTGACTGAAAGTCCTTTGAGTTGACAGTTGTGTTTGCTATTTCAGTCAGTTTTATATATGTCCTTAATGCATTCTCTGCAACCTTAACGGAAGTTCAGTTGGGACATATTTCGATTTTCCGCCAAACACAAACACCCTGTCGCCGTTTCCTTTAACTAATCCAATAGTCTTTTTGTATTCTTTGTCCGCATCCTTTATAATTTGGTGAGAGAAAAATCCCTTTTAGCGGCAGCACTATGATGGTGTCAAAAGAAATATTTTCACAGAGTGAGTCTTACTGTCCCAAATCGTACTCCTCGGTTTTACTTCTTCGTTTAGTAGCAAGTACTAGCATGATACGTAGACAGATTGCGTTTAGAAGATCTTGCTTGTTGTCCTTATGAAATGTTCCTTTACTATTGCTGTGCGTCCTAACTGAGCTCAGGATAGATGAGTATCTCACATGATCCGCGTTGCAGCTCAGTTGAAATCAGCCTAACATTTTCTACTTCAATGGAAGATGCTACTGCTGCTCTAATAAGTATAGGTTTGTCATACTGTTCAGAGTTAAGGTGGCAAGTATAATCTGCTAGGCATATGGGTTTGGTTTTGACGTTCATGAAAGCGCAGGATATGCTTAACTGGTTACTGCCGAGACGCAGTTTACCCCGATGTATGATGACGGTACCTTCAAGAATCGTTAACACACAACAGCCAGGGCACTAATAATGAATCCCTTTTGCTCCTAACTGTATGGTCAGGTGGTCATTGATCCTGATGTTCTTCTTAATGATCTACTTCTATCGTGTAGTTTCTATTCGATTTAGCGGCATTTGTAACAGAAGACACAGCAAGATTGTCCATAAGGAGACAATCGTGGCAATTTCTGCACTTTTGACTAATGTTTCGAGGGATTTAGGCTCGGGAAATGATATTTGAGCAGCAGATGGAGGGAGCTAGGTTTCGGATGCTCCATCCTTATTATAGAAAAAGATTTTTGAGAGCGGTGGATTTTGATTGAACACAAGCATCAGGTGGTGCCACATTTCGTTGTCCTGTGTACCGACTGATTATCAAGGCTAGGGTTTATTTTCGATCGGCGCGACCCAGGTTGAGTTTGGCGCAGGTGAGACGAATCAATCCTTTGGAAACCGTCCTAGCACCGACTTTAACTTCAGACATATTGTAAAGGAGGAATTTCGTGTTCTGAAAATTTTCTATTCTGTACATGGCTTGCTGTTGAAACAGGATTTCATTCATTATTTTTCCGTCCGAATTGCATCGAAACCGCAAAGCTAGACTCTTAAAAGCGCAGGTAAATGAAGCGTGCCCAGGGTACAATTCACCTCCTCCCAAGCAATTTTGCGCTGTTTGTGTTAACAACGAGTAGAAAGAGAATAAGCGTAATATTTATGGAGTCAATTTCATAACCATATACCCGATACATCGAACTTTTATACAGTGTGATAATGTAATTCAACCTGGGTCGTTGACAGAAGAACATAAGGAAATACCATAGTTATCAGATATAATGTGTGAGTACTGGGAATAAAATGAGTAAAAATTATAAACCTTCAACTCACCAGTAGTAAACCAAGTAGCCCCTTCTAATTTCATATGCTATGGACGTATTGTCTATTGAGAGAAGACCGTGACCTTCGGAAGAACGCCATTATCAACTGCTCAGTTAGTAACAGGCTTGGCAGTGAAACATGGGTCATACTATATCCCAATTAAGTTGCATATCATGTAGCCCAGCTTCCATGACCTAATAGCTGAAACAACTAGCTAGCTGTCGTCTGCGTGTAGCGGGAATGGGTTCGATCCCCTTTAGGGGAACGACGGGATGTGCACCACTGACGAGTTTTAAAATATGATAAAGCAGTTGGTGAATTTCCTGACGATTCGGTGCTATGTAGCTTGTGAGATACTTGGAATTAAACATCAGAAAATTAAAAATCCTTCTATTCATTAGTAACATAGCATGTAGCCTGTAATAATCTTAAATGCTATGGACGTAGTTTCTAGTGAGGGTATGTCATGACTATCTAAGTCTATCCACTGTACTCTGCCAAGGTAGTAACCTATATGGCGGCAGAAAATAGGTCTTGTTATATTTCAGTAAGCTTTCAAATTATGTAGCGTAGCCGACATTCGCATTCCCTCAGTGGCTTGAGTTGTTGGCTTGTTGACAACAGCTTCTAGCTCTCATGGGATTTATTCCCAGGAAGGGACCGAGGGAATGTATACCACTGACGAACCCAAATAATGCGAAAGGCTTCTGATGGTTTTCCGGACTAGGCTGTGCTATGTAGCTCTTGAGATAATGAGAGGAAAACATTAAAAAATTTGAAAACTCTCACTCACTGTTAATTAGTCGCTTTTTGATCAACTTAATCGATACCAGAATCTTTGATTCAAGCACATTACCTGGCCTTCTATAGATATATATAGTGTGTATAGGTGTCCTTATGACATTATTTTTTTAGAGCGTGCTATTCGATATGAGAAAATGACATTATTCAACCCATAATTTAGACCTTTGGTATAGGTGCATTTAACTTAGGGTGAAGCAGAAGTTTGAAGGTAGGAGTTCGTGAATCAAAGTCAGACTCCCTCCAATTTGACGCGAACTACCTCATGACTTGTTATTATGACCACGATTATTTTGAGTTGTATCAGTGATATCACACACTTTATAATCTAGAATAGCCCGCTCCATACCGGTTAGATCTGGATGTGGACAGCGATAAATATGCAAATTGATAGCACAGTGCTGCAAGCCGAAAGGGGTATGATTTACTCTACGTTAGTCCAGAATCTACTTCGGTTTAATGTTGTTAAATGTGGAATACTGCAAGTACCGAATCAGGTGGTGCGTTCTGCACACTCTAGAATCCAGGAGCTTCAAGTGTATTCTGGCGTAAAGTGCCTGGGCGTTTTCGTCCAGGCCGATCTTGTATATACCAATCAAGCTAAAACGATATCATTAAGAAACATCTAACACGTGGCGTGCATTCGGATGATTTGACCAGTTGTCTTAGCAACAGCTTTCTAGCTTCTACATGCCGGATACACAACAAAAGTCTGAAAGCTATGGTTAAGGAAAGATTTTACCGCATTGGGGATACTTCAAAGTAGGTCTACAAGAATGTCAAAATTTTGTGATGTTTGTCGTATTAACAAAGGCTCCAAGTGCTCGTGGTCTTCGGTGGACATTATCAACGATTGTTTATAGAACTCATTTTGACATACCGAAATCCCAACCATAACTTACGCCATTTGCAATAGCTCAGTCACAGCATTACTGTGATAGACCAACATCTCAAGCGAGCAGAGCATCAAGGTTGTTTGGAATGTAGTCGGAATTTTTTTCGTACGCGTTTACAAAATATGGAATGCTCTACCGGAATCTGTCGTCTGTTCTCCTACGCTGGTACGGTTCACAACCCCGGAAGACTGTGCCCTCCTTTCGCTGCACCATCTCACATGGGGCATTACCTAGGGATCAACACAAGGTTCTACTCTTTTTGATCTCTGTTATGTGTTCAAACTATGCGATAACATTTGTTAGCAAAGTCTCCTTTGTTGGCAGTGGTTTAGAATGCTTTGGGAATGTATGTTCTGCACGCAGTTGCAATGCTATGAATACCGTAACCAAATCTGTCCTAAGTGCTCCCACACCGGTAGATTTCAAAACCAGAGTTCGCTGTGCCATTATTTCGATTTAGCATCTCACATAACTTATGATCCATGCTTAAACAAGAGGGTCTGTTAGAGATTTCATTGCAAATGATCTATTGTAGAAATTTACACCTTTTTCACCTCCTACTTGTATTTACTAGGAAGCCCCACAATGTTTAGTAAGAAATCATTTTTGTCACAAGTTATGGACTTCCTGACAATTTACAATTTTCGATAATTATGCTTAGGTGGATCCACTGGTGTGAAGGCATCTGATAAATATTTTCCCACATTTTCCGTATTCATCACTCTCATCCTATAAGACCCATTACACTATAGCTTCTGAAACGTTATAAAAAATTTTTCCAATAAGATGGATTATCCAGCGACTTCCACGTGGTGAACATCACTTCGTGCAGAGTGAGGTTTCGATCGTTGGAGAACTCTAGATATGCATATGTAAGCCGGTTGTCGAAAATTGTCGCTTTTGGGACGGAGTGCACTTTGTGTCTACAATCAGAATTGTTCTCATGCATTTCACCGCATTGGTAGCGAGTAAGCCAATCTTGCCGATTGGCGGTTGTCTTTATCCGACCTCATTAACTGTATCGAAACGGAAGTCGTTCAGATATTGATCTAATTTTTGCGCCATGTTGCTCTTTTGCTAAGTAGCTCGCATCTTGTATTTCAAGTAACGTTGTTCTTAACGTCCGAAGTTGGCCTGATCCCTACCAATATCTTCCTGGAGAAGAACTCTTTACGGACTGCATGCATGACGGATGTGACGCGCCACTGAATAAAGTCACTGTTCACAACCACACACTGACAAGTCGAATAGAGCCATACTTCAATATTTCGTTAACAAGTACAAGAATAAGATAGTCTGTACACATCTACCGTTTTCACTATATTTATAGAGCCTTGACTGTTTACACTACGGATAGTTGAAATCAAATTATCGTCATCTACTGAGGAGTTTGTTCCTATTGATTCCTTCTTTATTTTTCACAGCCTGTACAATTTTCTGCCACTGCAGTTCACATAAAGAGCAACGTGACTTTTGCAAAACATTGCTTGTAAAAATTGATCACGCCTGATTTGACATAACTCGAAATATTCGGGAAATAAATGATTATTTGCTTATCTATTTATAAAAACCCCTTCATAGGACTAATGCCTGGGTTAATTATACATTTAGACTGTTCCATGAAGTGGGTCGCCACCATAACGACCCACCTGCAACATGTGAATCGTTTAGCTCCTGTTCGACACATTCTTGTATCTATAGATTGATTCCATACCTTCCTGCACGGAAACCACTATTAAAGTGCCATATACAATGATGACTCTTTTGTTTCCACCATAAGATGGGCATGGCGTCCATCCAATCACAGCTCAAACATCATTCAACTGACATCATCCGACCCGCCATTAAATTCGAGGACCTGCCATATCGTTGTGTTTGTCAAACATGTTCACGTTGTCGTTAGAGTGCGATCACTTCCCGAATCTGTGATAAACATCGTTTATCAAATGACGTCGTAGAAGGGGCCACAAACAGAACCTCACTAAATATCTGCCTATACATTACACTTCTATTAATGCTGGATTGCTCTAGAAATTAATTGGCAATGAAACCATAAACTTTATCTTTCATCTGGGACTGCCTTAGGAATCCCAGCATAATTTCCTTGGGAATAGCTTCTTTAAAACTCGCAGGCGCACAACCTGAATTACGTCATAACAATGTTATCTGCAAGTTTAATAATATTCCTGGATATGCAGTTGCATCCGATCAGGTGTCTCACAATGGACTGTTGACAAATTGAACCATTTGGGATCAGAGACACATTAATGAGCCAGTCAACGCCATACCTAAGCGAGCGTTGTCAAATGGTAACTACGAGGAAACTTAGATGTTCCCCAGTCCAATTTCTAGCAGTGTCATCCATGAAAGCGTACTTTGTCCTTCTCATTTCCTACTCTATATTAACGACATCGCCACGTCTATGATATGTCGTAGATCAAATTCGCTGATAACATTAAGAATCTTCTAGGCATTTTATCTTGACCAACTCTGAGGCACAGTGCTGCTGTACAGGATGATATCGTTTCACTTGATAAATGATGTAATACGGCCGATGATGTTCTTAGCTGGTATATCATGCGTCATGTCACGATGCTGATTGGTTCCTGAAGAGTCAGTTAAACAGAACATTGTACAATGAACAAAAACAATGGATTTATCCGGGTTAAGAAGTTTTGCTTTACAAGTCACGTGGGATAGTAGGTGGGGATGTGGAAATAACAATAATGATAAAAATAATAGTAATTCAGTTAATATATTAAATTTGCAAATAAGGTCTTATGGTTCTCTACGCTGTAGTTCTGCAATCCGCCTAGATTCACAGGGCCACATTTATTAGCAACTAAATTAATGGTAAACTCCAGGTGTAGAATGGAGACGTAGCGATAAATGACGAAGTGTAACTGGATGAATGCGTCATCCAACCGCCTTTCCAGTAATCAGTGTCGGTGAAGAAACAACCGATTCTAGGAGAGCATTACACGCGTGTTAGACACAATTGAAAGAGAAATTTCTGAGGCGATCCAGACGGCCATGTGTTTTGCGAGTTACATGGGGTGACCCACTTAGGGTTGTATTTGTGCAGATTCGCTGTAAAGTTCGGCACACATGATGTGGGTTTTACAGAATCAAATACGTCATAATATAGTGTCCTGCTAGTCTGCGATAACTTCCGCTGAAAAACCCAATTGTTGCTGCCTCTGATGCTATGTAAGATTACGCATTCCAGTTACATTTCTAGATGCCCGAAGTTGTGGCAGCTCCAGTGCATTAAGCTCGTGTTTCAGCCATTGATGCCAAACTTTAATTGCGTACTGGACATGGCGGCGAACACGCACACTGAGCATTTGCCGAAATGGGGAGCTGTTTATTTGCCCATACGCCCGTCGCAAAAGTCCGAAGTGTTGGTTTCCAGTCTTCGAGGCCTTTTCGGTTTGCCTGAAACAACCCAAGTCA
This sequence comes from Dicrocoelium dendriticum, assembly GCA_944474145.2. Taxonomy (NCBI): domain Eukaryota; kingdom Metazoa; phylum Platyhelminthes; class Trematoda; order Plagiorchiida; family Dicrocoeliidae; genus Dicrocoelium; species Dicrocoelium dendriticum. Next base: position 269,076,969 of record OX104063.1, read on the forward strand.
TCTTGATACAGAACACACAAGTCACATTCTACAGTTGTTTGGTACGATGCATTCGTTCCGAGTCGATATTGGTAGCTGCACTGACTTCGGATGAAAAGTACTTTGCATTTACTGACGTTTAAATGTAATTTGTTTTGGAATGACTATTAATATGCCGTATCAAAGTCACTCCAAAGCAGATGCTGGTCGGCATTCACATTTACCCTACCCTAAATCCTAATATCGTTGGCAAATATTAGGAAGTTACAAGCAATTCTGCGTGCAGAGTCATCAATATACACCAAAAACCAACGTGGACCTAGAACTGGGCCTTGCGGCACATCACATTCGAATTGTATTGGGTCCCATATAGAGCTACTTACTCTGATCATTAATTTCCGTTGAAGTAGAATGTTGGCAATCCACCTTAAGGAGGGTCGCAGGTCCCTTAATGCAGGAGCTTGCAGTGCAGTATCCGATGGTCTAGAGGATCAAATGCTTTCGAAAAATCCAGGTTGATCACATCAACGCCTTCCCCAGCGTCAGCTGACTCGGTTCAACAAACGCTTGCGATTGTTAACTTCGTCTGCATGAATGCTGTTGGCGAAAACTGTGCTTCTCAGGTGTGATGCACTTACAGTTTTCCAGATAGCACACCAGTGCATCGGCAACTATGGATTCCCTGAACTTGGAGAGTATAGGAAGAAGGGATACTATACGGTATTTGGAGCGCTTAATGCTGCTTATGTCTATGTGAACCGGGTTAATATTCCAAGCATCCACATGGCGGGAACTTGGTTCTGGTCTAAGCAGCACTGGCAAAACTAAGCTGTTGGTCCTGCCTGTTGGCACGCTGCTGCTTCCAGAGCTTCTGGAGTATTGGTACCGACTTCCGGCGAGGTGTGTTTGCGTACAGATGTCAGCTTTTCAATACAGCCTCCGTGGTAAAAGTAATATGGGTTTTTCTTGTCGGTGGGATGATATAGGTTGGAGGATCGCTTAGTTTCGTGACTGTCTGATACATAGGTGCTTATTGCATCCGCAAAGCGTTTGCTACTTTCACAGCCGTTCTTGTTTGATCATCGGCCTTCCAGTGTGAAGGAAATCCTTGCCTCACATTTCTTATGCTTTTGACGTGCCTGTACATGTCTGTTTAGCCTTGAATGTTTGTTCGATGTCCTGCTGGTATGCGGCTTTGTCTTCTCTTAGCAGTTGGGCGCGGTGGTTACGTTGGTCTACGTAGTTGTACCGTTTCTGGTGCTGGTGCTTCTCTGTACACTCGCCACGCTGCGTTGCGTACTACCCTTCATTTTCGAGTTCTGCTTCTAAGGAAAGTAATTGATTTACACTCGTTGCAAACACGTATCACTGAAGAGCCTGCAATCAGCTGACTGAATTTGTCGACGAACTCACGCCAGGCGACTCCCGAAGATTCGTCGTCAAGGAACGTCTACGTTGTAGCTCCGACGAGCTGGACTAATCGATCGTAGTTTGTGGTGGTTCGCAAAGTTTTATCTTTTTCAAACCCATATTCCGCATAGCAAACGAACTTGTAACTGATCACTGCGTCATGACTGTCACTCAATGGACAGTCTGCGACCAGTACATCAATCATATACTCCTCACTGGTAAGCACAAGCTCAAGCACAAATGGTCTGTTACGGAACCGAATAGGAAAAGTGACGTGATGGTAAAGAGGAAGAGTGTAAATTGACCTTGCAGATCTGCTTTGAACTCTTCTCCGATTTTGGCAGGAACATCTAAACACTGTATGTTAAAACCACTTTGATAAGTATGTGATGTTAATGTTGCTGTAAAATGTATCTTAAAGCGGCCGCTAGGTGGCAGTCTGTTTCGGGTGTAGAGTTGAGAGGCTGGTTCCCAAAGAAGATAAGGCAAGTGTCTTTGCTTTTAATTTCAGGCGGCACTAAAGAGAATCGGGGAAATGCGTGTCAACCCTCCACGGCTTCACACCGTAAGTCGCTTCGTATTACAGGATTACCCCGCCTCCATTGAGTCTATCATCCGGAACAGCCACATGCCCGGTAACGAAACTTCAGCGACAGTCATTACCATGAGCAAAACCTCTCGGTGATACCAATGACATCATATGACCCGGAAGTTTAAAGATCTTTCAGTTCGGCCATTTTATAAATAGATCTCGAGCTTTCGTATACAAGCATACCAGTTTATCTCTCTGTAACTTCCCACAGAGGGCTAATTGATTCAAATTTGGAAGAAAGCCAACCGATGGAGAGGTCGGCAGTTACCCGATTTTGTTAGGATAATGATCCCTCGTGCCTAGCCTGTTTCGGTCAAGGTGCGTCCTACTCTTCGTTTAGTCTTAGGTCAAACTCAAATAAAGAAGCAGTCAACTTAAGCTCTTCTATCATGGTCAGAACGTCTGCTACTTCAGTTGCTTTGATATTTGAACTTTGCAAAGGTTTGCGACATTCAACCGAGGTTCAGAAAGAAGACATTTCCGATTTCTGATGCATCGATAGCGCCACAAGGTTATCCAAAGAACCTGTTTCACGAATAAACACACACCGCTCTTAATCTGGATTTCCGGTCTCTTGAACATTGTTAGAATGATGCTCTGGCAAGCCATGTTGAAGATTGTGTTTAGGCGCTCATGCCTGCTGCGGCCCTCTTCGGTGTTTCATTTGATTGTCGCGCGCCGCAAGGAACATCCGGATAGATGCGTATACCACCTTATCCGTCTCTTAATGCGCTTGCAGTGAGCAAAATGTTTTCTACCTCGGTGGAGTATTCTAATGTTACCCAAATACGTGTTGGTTCACCAAAGTGTAGCGAGTTCGGATAAGCAGTTATGCGTATTATTTTTATGGGTTTGACTTTGACACTCATTAGTACACAGAATGAGTTCCAATCGTCTTGCTCGTCAGATAACTTACTCTGCTATGAGATGACATTAAATTCGGGGAGCATTTAGCATACAACAGTCGGGGTACTATTGTTGGATCTCTTTTTCGTTGATCTACAATTTATGGTTCTCGATTGTCCTGACATCCTGACAAATGTTGTTTCTTCACGGTTTATTACTCTATTCGCCTTAACGGTGTTTACAACAGACCGGCCACAAAGGCTGTCTCCTGGAGTATCTTTACAGCAATCTCTGCATATGTAACCGAGTTTCCGGGAGGGGGGTGTTGTCTCGATAAGGGACATTTGAGCTACAGGTATGGAGGGTAGGCGTTCGGCTGCTTCATCCTCGTTAATGCTTGATGTCATGTCTAGTGGATTTTGCGTAACCGGACGATTCCAGTGGTGCCTGATTTTCGTCGCCATGAACAGTGCTCGACTCTCGCTCGTACGGTCAATTTTAGCCCAGCCGTCTACTGAAGTTGGAGAAGACAACGGAGATTGGGACGCAGCTGATTGCGGTTCATGGGAAGCGGATTGTGCAGCATTCCGTTGCATAGAGACCTTTATACTTTCGTGGTGCATACTCCACCTCATGGAAGTAATCAAACCATTTATACTCTGCTCCGCTTTTGCGCTTAGCCGCTCACAATCCAGGACTAGGATAAGCTTGCACTTAACGAGTGGTATGGTCGAACAAGTAGTACAGAACCAATGTGCATCTTGACGGTTGCTTTGCTCTCGTATTGTTTGTTGCGACACCTTTGCACATTTTGTATGATTCCACCCCAAACAGTGCGGGCAAGTAGGACCGATAATAGCTAACCGATGACATTCTCCTAAACCTAAAATTCCTTTTCATTAGGGCGTTTGCGAATTCGCAATTTGGCTATTCAACCTGGTGTAGTTACCTAACCTAGTAGGTTTGATGTCGCTCTGTACTTTATCAGCTTCGAAAACAATGCTCATTGGTAAGGTGAGCTAGAAAATGCTAACTGAACCTGGATACAGCACTAAACACATGTTAAGAGATCATCAATTATATGAGCTTTGCGTTCAGCAACGCTGGATTGGTATAAGTTTAGGCTTTTCGGACTGTCTCGATAAATCTGTATCGTTGATTTTTGTGAGTTGTGTAATGTTTGTAGAAAGTAGAAGTCACGAGTAAACTGCACACAATAAGCTGCCTCGACGGGGAATCGAACCCCGGTCCCACGAATTACCGGTCCGGAGTTAGATTCCCCGTCGAGGCAGATTATTGTGTGCAGTTTACTCGTGATTTCTACATTCTACGAACATTACACTACTCACAAAAATCCACAAGCAATCTACCACCACCCTTCGGACATCAGAAGGACAGATACTTCGGTCCATTGGGAAGTGACGAGTGAGTGAGCAATACCGGGACAGATACTGTGAGCTAATTGGCAATATGTCCAGCACCAAGCAGAATATGTATCGATTGGTGTCAGACAGAAATTCAATTGGGCTCCAGGTGATTGAGTTATCTGCCAACGTTTGATCACAGAAGACAATGAAAAAGGTTATTGGTTACACGGGGTTTAATCGTAGCAGGTAATTTCATATATGCGAAATCAATATGTAAGGCTGGTAAATCCTGTTCGAAAGAGCCTACATTGACAACTCTGTGTGAACTTCTGCAACTGTGGTCTTGGCGTATGTAAATCTATGTGTGCCAATGTATCAGAGGTCGTATGTAATAGCACGTGTCAAAGATCTATGGCTAACCTTTGTCGTAAAATTCATGCAAGCAATGTGCCAAACAACCTTTTTTAGATATTCACCATCTCCTTAAAATCCGCAATGTCACTTGTTGGAGGTTGCGTATTTGTGACTGGAGGGACTTAAAATACCTGCTGAAATCACGCACTAAAGGTTAGTACTGGAAATGTTGGTCAATGCTTGAGTGGTCTGCAAGTCTGGCTTGCAATCATAAGGGTGCCGGTTTGAATCCGCCTGGGGGCACGTGGGCATGCGCTCTACTCGGCCCACGCCTTACTGCTGGTGGTCCAGCGGCAGCGATGCGTCAGTATGGCGTACAGCTGACACATTACCATTATCATTATTATTCTAATTATTAGTGTTGGGCTTGTTGTAAAGTAAATCCTCCTCTTTGGTCTATCTGGAAATTTGTCAAAAGCTTGAAATAAAACCTCTTTAAATGCAAGCAATAAACCTAGTATCGTTAATCGTGAGATATAATTCAATCCAATCCAATCCATAATCCAATCCATATAAATAACCCAGCAAATTCACAACAGGCATAATAACTCATATATATATATATCAATATCAATACAAGAATTCATTAAAATAACCATATGGCGTATATTTCCGTAAAACGGGAAAAAAGAGATCCAAACATTAACTGTGTGATCCATTACAATTATGTACATAGTTATGCAATGAAGTCCAGTTGCTGTCCATGTTTTCAAGCTTGTTTGGTCACTGGCAATCCTCCGTTCGGTGTTCACATCCAGGAAGACACACAGGTCTAACGGCGTTTGAACATAAAATCAGCGAGTTCATGCGCCATCTCCTGGTCAAAGGCCGACATCCACGTGAGTGCTTCAAGCCCGGCCCTATACGAGTGAGTTACGGGCGGCAACGGCAAATGCTCTGCGCTTTGCGTAGGACATGACAAACAAATCACAAAGTACTCAGCAAAGCCAGCTTGTTGAAGGGAAGCCTCGCATTCCCAAGACCGTGAATTCGATTACAAAGTCAACACGGTGAACTCGGTGTTGCTATCACTCATTGGCGGTCCTCCTCAAACAACCGCTCTCGAAGGCGGAAAGGATACGTATATTCTCCAAGCGAAATAGCCAGGATTTGCCGCCATACAACACTGAACGAACAGGGACACTAAAATGACAGAGCTTTATCGCGATGGAGATGTTACAAAACGCCACAATTATCTCACCTTAACAAATGTTGATTAGGTTTTATCGATGCCATGAAATCCAGCTTGCTGATAGTGTCACCAACAGGAACACATCTCTCAAGGCAGACGCAACAATATTGCATTTTAACTTTTGCAACTTCGAGAGTGGAAACATGTACAGGTTTGTATCAAACCATAAGCCACATGTTAATCTTCGATGTTGCGGATCATGTCGTATATAAATGCTTTAGCCTCCAAACGTATCGGCATGAGTTGCATACCCTAAGGTTGGTCACCTCATAAAGCAGTATCATCAGCATAATATAAGTCCGTTGCGCACTAACTCCGCAGAGATTTCCGTTGTCTTCTAGAGCTGTTGGGAGTACTTCTTTGTTAAAGAATAATAATAATAATAATAATAATAATAATAAATAAATAGGGACGCAGAGCGGCCCTGTCACACATCGCTATATTCAGCGAAACGCGATGGCTTGCTCGAAACCCTCACTCTGCCGGAGGTATGAAGTTAAAGTGCAAGTAACATGACGATATACTTATCTGGCACCTCGTGCATTAGCAAGCAATGCAATAAAACCGTTCAATCAACCTAGTCAAATGCAGCAAGTACGGTTAGCATTGCAATGATTATAGGCCTGTGCTAAAACCCTCAATGTCCGATGAGTTGGCGAAACGTGAATATTTAGTCCACGCATCCTCGGCCTCGACGAAAACCATGTTGCTCTGCACAGTAGTTTTATTCAAGTACTGTGGATAATTTACGAAGCAGATTGGTTGACACCAGCTTGTACACAATATATATAATATATATATATATATACATATATATATATTAATCCCGTGGTAATTTACACACGAACCCTAACGATCTTTGGAATACCAGCAAAATATCGGATTTGTCCCAACAGAAAGACACTTTTTATTCATGCCAGATTTTGCTAACAACGACCTCAGCTGGTTAATATTAGCCACTCCGCCGTACCTGAGCAGCTCCAGGGGAAGTCGGTCTGAGGCAGCAGACTTGAACTGCTTCAAACGTCTAATCTTGAGGAAGACTTGATCTTCGCTGGGTGGAAATTTTGGGACCAGCCAGGGTAGACAACAGGGGGTACCGAATGTACTAATGGACAGTAGAGGGCAGTTGGATTAGGAATTCAATTACTCCTCCCCTCGGTCTGAATTCCTTTGTTGGTTGACAATCGGAGAATTATCCACGTCGAAAATAACTTCACCAGCACCGGGCTTTCTGCGGCCAGTGGATCGAACGAGTTGATAAAGCCTGCGATTGTTACCAGCGAGGGCAGCATCTGCAAATGTATAGCACACTCAGACAACCAAGCTTTATGATACTTACGTTAGCTTTGGTAGAACAGCGGGTTGACAGAACGCAACCTCTAGGTGCAATCTGATTGACCCATGAGATATTTGCGGCAGTCGAATAGCCCCAAGGAGCGAGCAGTGATCCAGCCTTTAAATGATGTTGAGCTAGGTCGAAAATGGAGTCTTTGGAACTGCTCATCGCTTTCTGTATACAAGTCCAGTGTTGTTCTGTGTTGCGGCAGATTGCAAACGGATAAGCATGCCAATGAAGACTGATAGCTTGCTTGAACAGAGGAATTAGTTTATCTGTTTACATTCACCTTGGGATGTTTCTTGTTTCGGGACCTCAAAACACATGCAGATTTTCCCGCAGATTAGTGTATAATCTGTGTCAACAAGGGTGCACCAACAACATCTGCAGTCCGGTACGCTGCCACGCCATCAGAAACTGATTGCAATGTAATCAATTTGAGACAACTGTTTTGTTGGTGAATGGGGACGCTATGTTGCAAAACGCTTCTTCGCACGTCTGAAGTATGTGCTCGAGAAATAGAGATGATTCTTCACACAAAATAAACGCCTCTCTCTGTTATCAGGGTAGTCCACATCGAGCGCGTAAGGAATACTAAGGTGGCCAACACATGCATTAAAATCCCCGACAAGGATAACGACGTCCGAGGTTTTAGCATTAGGCAAGAGCTAATGTAGGTGCCGATAGAAACCGTCCATAAACCGCAGAGGTTACAAACAAATTGCGTCTCACTTTACTATACTTGTTGCTTCTACATGAATCCCGAGGCCGAAATGCATAAAATCGGGTGGTAATAGGAATTCAGTCCAATAGTTCCGCCTCGGCCTTGCCACCTAGTGCTATAGCTACACCCGCCAAATTCGCTGAGGATCCTCCTGGATCTCTAGGAAGACACATATGATATCAGGCATCGTGGTCAGTGAGGACGTCTAGGTAAGCACGTTGTTTGGGTCGTGCAATGGGTTTTCCGAATGCTAGCAGACGTCGATACCGAGTGACCACAGGGTGCGCGCTGGACCGGCTTGCTGTCCAATCTACGGGATATTCCGAACGTTAAAGCACGCCAGGCGGTACGACCGTCGGGGTCAAAGGAGAGTCATAGTTTGAACTCTATCGTTCGCGGCGCAACCGCAATCGCAGCCAGATTTTTGCAAATATGTATCGGGTAAAAATAGTAAGGATGGTTAGCAAGCAAGCAACTGGTGTTTGATGAAGTCGCGTGCATATAACAAGAAGTAACGGTAGCCGATAAACACGTTTTTGGATAGTCCTTGTCAATGTGAGAGGGCATAAAACTACCCAGTTGCGGTAGCCGAAAAAGTGAGTATATTAAGGGAACAAAACCCGAACCTTTGTCTAACGCGTCAACCCGTGAGACAGCGGGGCGAATTTAGGAAATCGCGCCTATTGGAAGTCGGTCAATGACTGTTAAGTTTATATGGCCTTTATTTGATAGATCAAAAGCAGATGTCCAAACCTCTTCACGAAATCATCACAATTGCTGGACTACAGTGCCCTACCGATATTGAACACTGCATTCGAACACTGCACTGAAAGGGGGTACATTCGAACCACCCAGCAGCACCCCGAGTAGGTAGTTATCCCAGTTAAATAATGAGCAGTGACTGATGCTGGATAAAAACGTATTGCTTTTGCATGCGCGAGTAGGCACGCCCAAATGCGTAGCTTATGTTTTTGCTTATACAAACCCGTTACACTTTTCCTTCTGGGTACGCGGCAACTTATTACGGTTGACGCCTAGAAGAGGACATGTCTGCACCGAGCAGCACAATTATTCTGGTTATGTTCTAATAACAATCCTTGTTTTGGTTGGTAGCGTTGTTTGATCATCTGAAATTGCTTCTCGTCTTAAATCTGGCAATGTCTCTTTGGAGAAACACAAATAAAACTGTTCGACAATCCTTTGGGGAGGTAAAGCTGATATATTTTGTCGCGCTTCGTATTGTTGAGGTCCGCTCCACAATAATAAGTGCCATGAATCCAATCACCGCTTTGTTGGGAGTTCGTGAAAGCATATTTACAGCTATCCGCTCCGGCTCTAAGCTCTCCCAGAAAACAGACGAATGTTTAAACGAATTTATGATTCCTTTACTTCAGGCGGTACCAAACTGTCAATACAAAGCAATTGGTCTAGATAGCTTTGAACAGTTTATATTGCTTCAGTGCCTTAACTCTGGGATTTTAGATCAGTATACCCGAGAGAAATACCATTCACAAGCAGACTTTTCGCTGATGTGAGAGGTGGCCTGCCTGCTAGGGCAGCACACAGCAACTAGCAGCGCTCACACTTGAGGAACCATCGGATGATTTGCAATTGGATCATAGCACTACAAAATCTCCTGAGAGAAAGTTGATGTCTGGCTTCTTGGTCAGTAGGTGATGGTAATGCAAGCACAGTGCTGGGGTCTTGTGAACGAGTTTCTGAAAGGAAACAAAGATAGATGTTTGTTTATTTATACCGTTCCAAGGAGAAAATGTTTCAAAGGAAATTAACCATAACATTACGTCAGCTGTAATGCGAACTTATGCCACCGAGTGTCTACGAATTCTTCACACCACACGATGACTAGAGCTCAACTACCATCCTGAAAGTTTGTCAGTCGGTTTGGCCTCACATATGATTTATCAGTGCACCTGGAGCTGCGGTGATTTCTAGGTAGGCAAGACCGATCTAGGACACAAAGTGAGGCTGAAGATTTTCCAAAGTGGTTAAATCAATCCATGGTAGAACTTAGAGGGAACGATCAATTGGAGGGACAAATTCTCGCCTCCCCTATTATAAAACCCCTCGTGATGAGAGGCCATCCCGTGGATCCATCAAAGAGCTTCAAGTTGCCAATCATCAACCGCAACTTGAAAATACTGGCAATCAGTGAGGCATTACTGATTGCGGTAAAGCGGCCGGCATTGGGCGCGCAAAAGCAGTTGAAGCAGTCTATCAGATAGCCTTGGTCTTGACTGCACAAGTTCGAATATCCCTATAATTTCTTTGAACGCGTACACACATCAGCTATTTTACCCAAAGGGATTACGTTTGCGCTTGATGATAATAATCGAAATTTTAACATGTCGCAAACTTTGTCTTCCATCTGCTCTGAGCAAGTGAGCAAAAGAGACACAATTGTTCCCTTTTTTCAAAAGATAACTTCTTGATATTGATGCGAAGCCATTTGCTCGGTTGTTTTCATCGCGGCGCAAATTAAAGATGGTACGCGTACAGATTAGATTATACAACGATTGTATCTAGTCAGGTCGAGATATATCTCCGTTCGCGAAAACTCTATCAAGGAACAATTGTAATTAAAGAAATCCATCTGGCTATGGTTGCATCTTTCCATAGTGGGCGCCTGAGCTAAGCGCAAGCACCCGTACCTTGTGACAGAAATGCGATTTGTGAGTATTCTTAACCGGTTATCGTTGGTTTGCCGCTTCAGGTTTGGAGCATTTTTGGCCGGAATTATCCGCTCTACGTGAGTTGAAATATTGCACAACTTGCAAGGCTTTCGTGCAAGAATCACCAAGGCAGCATTCTCTGACGAGTGCATCAAACACCTATGCAATCTTCCATCGACTCACTTCACAAGAAAACAGTTAGAAGTTCTTGCACTGGGATTAATGTATAGGCTGCCACCGAGGAATTTTAACCGGATGAGTACGCAAGTGAATTTTGTGTCTGCATGAGCAACTAAGCAAGTTATCACCGGGATCAACTGAAGGTGCGGGTGGTTTCATACGGAATTCGTGGGCATTGCAAACCGATTCCTTAACACACCAACAAGCCAAATGTGTTGTCTTTAAGCTGAACTTTGCAGTGCGATCAAAGTGTTGAAAGATGCAACTTGTGACCGTTTTGCAGCCGGATAAAGGATCAAGTGTTGTGAGCATGGACAAGCTGGACAAGTTGGACAAACATTCGCTTACAATGCTGGAAACTTGTTTCCGTCAATGACATTGCGACGAACTCTCGAGGAATGTCGTAAAGCAACGACTCGCATCAAACAAAGTATGATAGGGAATCGATGAGGCTGACGAGGGATTTCACTCCTGCTCTTGACCACTCAATGAACTTAATGAACTCAATGAACTCAATCTCAATATTCGTTTCAGTTCTGCGGGACAAATGTAAGTTCAAGTGGTCAACCCCGTTGGCATAAATCTTAAGATAGAAACCCGCTTGCTAGGACACTGAAAATCCTATGTTGCTTGGGTACATCACCGAATCAGTGTACCGGCAAAAGAAGACGATGAGAAAAGAAATCTCAAGGAGGAGAGGCGCTTCTGAGTCAAAACGATTTGTTGGTCTTCTTCCGGAGTACCTCATTGACCTGACATAAACATGTAGAGAAAATGTTCGTTTTGAATTTGAATGATCCGCATCTAGGAAACTCGATGGCGTTGCAATGGGAAGCCCACTATTCTTGGTTCTGGCCTACATATTAAAATGACTAAATGCAATGAACATCGCTGAAGTTATTAGTGAAGCTAAGCCGTATAAATGTTACTTGGATGATATTGTTCTTCATCAGCAAGAAGCCTTTAAACCTAAGATAATTATTCTCTTTTGCTGAAATTCGGATACTTGCATATTATCTATTCAGCAGGATCTCAAACTCAACAGAATGAAGAAGTAAAAAGACCTTGTCCAGAATAATAATGCGTTAAAAACATTCAAACTTGAACTGTACATAGGCAGCAGACCATGGCTTTGTTCATAGGTAAACACATGAGCTTCGATTGCTAGAATTAGAAGGTCGGCTACCGAAGTTAGTTGTTCCACATATATTTGAGCAATCATTCAGGGGTTTTGTAGCCACGTGCCGGTGTTAGAACATTCCAGGACGTTCGCGATTTATGCGATAACGTCTAACACTCGATTACTCGCTGAAATAATAATAAATAAACACTTTTGACAAGAGATTACAAGCTGGACTCCAATTCTAGTTTCGAATGGATTAAACTTTCTGCTAACCAAATGGGACCCGTTATCCTTGTAGAGTTATCCGGAATACTGAATAGGACAAATTAGGAAGGAATCAAAGGAAGGCGGAATCTGAGTGAATAATCCTTTTGGTAGATCTCGTCAGGCAAACTTCACATGATGGTGAGGAGGATGATGGATCCTTTACTCATAATCCGCCCTCCTTTGATTCTATCTATTGAAAGGGAATTACTGAATTGCTGGAGATTAACATACACCGTGATTCAATCAAACGATTAACGCATTTTAAAAATGGTTGTTACGGACCTCTCTTGCGTAAGGCGAAACACTTCAATCCAATTGGAAATGCTTAGATGGGCAACAGAATCCAAGCTGTATTTATCGGGTCAAATCTGTCATCGTGTATCTCTTGCCACGGACAACCGGGGTGGATTTTTTACCGCTTAGATGATAGAAAATCTTTTACCGGAAAATTTTAAAGGCTTCTTCAAAATAGTTTGCTAGGTGGAACAGTAGGATGGGTTCCCGTTATGATATTCGACTTCAGTAGCTTTCTATGCAATTTATAATCCTTTTTCTGCCAATAAAGATAATTCCGGCAAGGAATTATTTGTAAAAGTAGTTGTAACATTAAGCATGATAGATCCTCAGTTTGATTAAATTATGCTAGATGTCAACATATACACAAACATGCTACTGCTTTCTGCTGTCTGACGATAATATAAACACTTGAAGATATTCTGCTTCAAAGCACTAAATAACGCGCTGGTTATTAGGCCCGAAAACAAATATCCTTTACTTATTTTCGCATACCGGTCCGAAGTATTCAAATCTGTCAACAGTAAAGATCATGATTTGCTTAACACGCTAGGGTCAACGTAGCGTTTTAATAGGTGAATTTCAAACGGTTCTTTTCATTGGGTTCATTGCTGTTAGTAACGCTCCGATAGAAGACAGATTACCTGTGATTTAAGAAAGTCAGGACAATTAATTTAATTAGCTGCTTCACTAAGCTTCGCTGTGATAAATCCGAGCTACACTGATGTAGGATATGTTAAATACAACTATATATTATAAAATATCCTTGAGGTCTACCTAAAGACTCAGTATGTATATAGATTGCACTTTTGGTGTCCAAAACAACTTAAGCTTGACAGTTATTCATCATCAGTGTTCTGGTCAGTAGCGACAACCAGATAAAATGTATTAGCATTTTATAGGATGGAATTTACAGGTATCTAAGATTCCGCAATATTCCCTCCAGATCACACAAGATATTTACTGGAATTTTCCGGTCAATGGATAGATAGAGCGAAGTGTCGTTCATAACAACTACGTTATTTGTTCACCTTTCTTCTGAGGATCTTAAGATTGCGGTCCCTGCTATCTTCACCAATGAGGCCGTCTGCGTGGCAAAAGACCTGTCTGCATTCCGATGTTGAGGAAAGTGACTGCTATTTAAGCAAAGCAGTAAAATAAAGCAAACCGAAACATCACGAGCAACATTATGTACGGACTACTGACAGCCTTCTTATTGCTGTCACTGATGAATCAGTCGCGCGCCATTGGTGTGTCATAGGCATGTAGCCTAACGATAACCTGACGTAGTTTTCCTTTAATCACCAATTTCTATACCATGCATGCTGGCTCTAATGAAATTTATCCATTACCGGTCTCATTATTTACATTATAGTGGTGGCAACCGTCCGGTTGTCCGCTCATGCACTGCAACGAATTGAAATATACATGTTGCCCCAAAACGATGCATGCCTCCTCGTGAGTTCAAAATTAGAGCATTTTTACATTTAAAGCGGTAATATTAGTTTGTAATATATTCAATAAATTCATGCTAACCGTATGCCTTTCTACACTGTTAGTGTTGAATGTCAAGTAGAGACAAATACAAGGAAATTTTGTGGAATAATTAAATGTTACTTACAAACTCGTGCTGAACTATTCTCGTTTCTAACCAAACAGTCGGATGGGTTCCGCATGGACTGGTCTGTTAAGCGCACAAAATAATTTTTTTCCACCATGACTTTAAAATAGCGCATGCAAAAGCATTGATGGATGGGAAATCATTTGATTCGGTATAATCTGTTTACAATGCTTGGGCCTGAGGACCATGATTTGTATTTCTAAATATAAATATAAATATAAAATCTAGGATCATAGCCGGTCTTTAACTGTAATATGAAGGCGCTGCTTGACCCATATCTCTAGGGATAATAAAACTAACTTGAACCACCAATTAGATAGGGAAAATACTTTGATCACCTTTCCCAGTAAATCACAAGTTTTGATTTTTCAACTTTCTTCCCGCTCCCTCAGCTGAAATCCCGTGCTTGGCATCATTGGTTATCTGGGCTTTTTATGGACTGCACATGTACATCCGTTACATGGCAGGAGGAGGTCCCCTCTTACCTCCTACGAGTTACAATGAATGAGACGAAATTCCCTCAGGACTATCATGCGTTAGAATTTTTTGAGGCGGAATGGCATATTAACCGATTGCTTAACGAAGAAGCAGGAGATTGCTATTCCACCGTCACCTTGATAAACCAACCCAACAATAGTTCTAGTAAGATACCTTTGAGAATGCAAACATCCTGTCACCAGAGAAATATGGCTGTATAAAATGCTTAGTACAACAGATATTGGTCAAACTGTGGAAAGTTATGGGCACACGGAATTAAAATTATTAGATGACTTCGGCAATCAAAAATACTCATCACGTAGCGATGTGAGCTGCTTCATCTCTAAAACATAGTCTCCTCTTCCGTACTCCCTAGTCCTCGGAGAAGTTGACACTAATAAAGTTAAGTCAGTGGAATGAGGAAGCATTGGGTGTACATGAATTCGCTTCTAAGGTTCGTTTATTATATGTGAATGCTAATGTTCATTGTGGTTAGTTTGGGCATTACAAGTGTTGCTTAACCCATACCCGTCATTTAAACACATAATGGGGATATGATTCCTGATCTTAAAGCACGCAGTTATCAATTTTCATTTAATCTAAGCAATTAAGGATGTTGAGGTAATTGTATCGCCCAGTACAAATACGCTAACTCACACCTCTGGCAACGTCGATGGCACACGAATCACTGTACATCAAGTGATTTCATTACACCTTCATATTTATATCGGATTTAACATAGCACCACAAACGCAGATACCGGCTGGCCATAGCACTCAAATTTTTGAGGAAAAGGAGGCCAGTGCTTTGCATCTGCAATTGCTTATTACGTATCTCGCCGATACACAATCGTATTGTCTTAAACGATATAATTAGTTTGCTTTAACTTTGGTAACAGCCATCGGCAAGCGTTTTATTTCTATTTCTGGTTACCTAAACAAGGTGATTTCGCCTATCAATCGCCCTTAGTTTTATTGTATCAACATATGCAAATCGCATAGATTAATTCGGTTTTACATGTAGGAATATAGCAATTTAACCACACATCTCTGTTCCCAAAGTGATAATATTTCAGCAAAATCTTCACTAAATTATCATCTGAATCAAGTCAAATAGCAATGAATTACCAGTAATCTTTTTCGTCAATTGTTTAGTAGCAATTAACTGTCCACTAGAAGTCCTCCTTATATTTTGTGTGAAGTCCTGCACAACATTTCAGCTAACAAAGTTTACTCGGATTAGGCGATCACACCCAAATATTTCCATTCCCTACTCGTATAACCCAGTAAGAACAACGTCAGAAACGACACAAATTTGTTCGTGAGGAACTAGTATGCTGTTGAGGTCAATTTAGCCTACCTCGAATACCTGTTGTAAAATGCTGAAAATAGTATCACCCAGGTATATACAGCCTATTTAAGTAGCTTTGGCTTGCAAAATGTGGTTTAAAATTCGTGCAACATTAGTCGCTTTACTTTTTCTGCGGATTACTTTAGTGTGTGAATATACATGCAGTGAATTCTGATAAAACAACCAAATATTCATCACTGACCCAATGTTGCCGTGTTCGTCTGTTAACATCCACGGAAAGGTAATATCAAAAGACATTCGTTTGGGACCAAATGTATCACGTCATGAATTACACGATTATTGAGGGCAACAATATGCTTGCGCCAATATAATCATCTGAAAAGCAATATAACTAACACATTAAGAAACCAAAGCTTGCTTCATTGCATTGTAGTTATTCGGCTGAGCTACTACACACCACTACTTGTGAATCTTGAGTACCATGAAAGCAGCAACTCACTATTCCTGCTTGGTAGCCCAATAGCCGTTATAATCGCACTCCTCGTGGTTTAACTCATCGACGAACATGAGTGAATAGTCTAATGGGTTACTTTCGGAGGAGAATTTCTGGTGTAAAGTTAGTTTGTATTGTCTTATTCGCTTCCATAAATGTCCTCGCTCTGCGCCATTTCGTATTCTGGAACATCTCTTGATGGAAACTTTCTGATCAACGAATTTCCTGAATTTCAGAAGCTAGAATAAAATACAATTTTTACTGCGCATTCAAAAAATATAAAAAAGCAAATGTTTTAATTGCAAGTATACTTTGCTATTGGTTTGCAAATATGAGAACAAACATTTTGCGAATCAAATTAGGAGTTAGATGTGGCGCAAATACCAGATGATTGCACGAAAATAGCTATCTTTTTGGGTAAACTTACCGAGCTGCAAACGCTTGGGTAGGCCAGTCCAGTTAGAATAAAATCTGTCAAACATAATTGTCATACAGAACAACGAGACTTCATAAAACAGTCAAGTTTGCCGCGATATTCTGCTCAAAAATGTACGTCTTTAATATTCTACACTATCGATGGAAGTACATTACCCAAATTAGCATGTTTATGGCTTGTTACAAGGCACACTTTATCGTATGATATTAATATACAACAGTAGCGGGTCAACAGGTAACTGGGCAATGAACATAGTCTGGTAAGCTTTTGTCGGTTTACTTCTATTTACCTGCCGATTGCGGTTTTCTTTTTGTTAGAGTACCGATCTTCCATTTGTTTTTATGCTACCCAACCATTCATTCAAGGCTGCGTCCTCCATTTGCAGAAGTGGCACGGGGTCTTACTCTGGCGCAATCCCCATCCAGGCCCTTCTCTTATTAAGCAATTGTAATGGAATCATCCAACAGCATACGATGTTTTTGTTTTACATTTCAGTTGCCCCCACCTATTGTGACACAAGTACTAGTTGAAAAGATAAGGCCTAGAAAAGTTCGAATAAACGCATACCTAATTATATTCAGCATACTAGTTCCTCACGAACGAATTTGTGTCGATTCTGACATTGTTCCCACTAGGTTATACGAGTAGGGAATGAAAATATTTGGGTGTGATTGCCTAATCCGAGTAAACTTTGTTAGCTGAAATGTTGTGCAGGACTTCACACAAAATATAAGGAGGACTTATATTGGACAGTTAATTGCTACTAAACAATTGATGAAAAAGATTACTAATAATTCATTGCTATTTGACTTGATTTAGATGATAACTTGGTGAAGATTTTGCTGAAATATTATCATTTGGGAACAGAGATGTGTGGTTAAATTGCTGTATTCCTACATGTAAAGCCGAATTAATCTATGCGAATTGCATATGTTGATACAATAAAACAAAGGGTGATTGATAGGCGAAATCAAGTTGCTTAGGTAACCAGAAATAGAAATATAACGCTTGCCGGTGGCTGTTACCAAAGTTGAAGCAACTTATTTATCTTGGTTAAGACAGTACGATTGTGAAGGGGCGAGAAACTGAATAACAAATTACCAGATGCAAAGCACTGGCTCCTTTTCCTCAAAAATTCAAATGCCATGACCAGCCGGTATCTGCTTTCGTGATGCTATGTTAAATTTGATATAAATATGAAAGTTTAATGAAATCGCTTGAAATACAGCTCTTCTCATGCCATCGAATTTGCCAGATATGTGAGTTAACACATTTGTGCTGGGCGATACAATTATCTTAAAATCCTTGATTGTTTAGATTAAATGGAAATTAATAACTGCGTGCTTTAAGATCAGGAATCATATCCCCATAAGTGTTTAAATGGCGGTTATGGGTTAATCAACACATGTAATACCAAAACTAACCACAATGAACGTTATCATTCATATAAAATAAATGAACCTTAGTAGCGAATCTATGAACACCCAATGCTTCCTCCTTATACTGACTTACCCTTATTAGTGTCAAATTCTCCGAGGACTAGGGAGTACGGAAGAGGAAACTATGTGTTACAGATGAATCAGCTCACATCGCTACGTGATGAGTATTTTTGATTGCAGAAATCATCTAATAATTTTAATTCCGTGTGCCCATAACTTTCCACGGTTTGACAAATATCTGTTGTACTAAGCAGTTTATACAGCTAGCTTTCTTTGGTGACTGGATGTACGCATTCTCAAATTTATCTTACTTGGACTATTATTGAGTTCGTTTATCAAGGTGACGGTGGAATAGCAATCTCCTGCTTCTTCGTTAAGCAGTCGGTTAATGTGCCACTCCGCCTCGAAAAATTCTAACGCATGATAGTCTTGAGGGAATTTCGTCTCATTCATTGTAACTCGTAGGATGTAAGAAGGGACCGCCTCCTGCTGCCTAATGGATGTACATGTACAGTCCATAAAAAGCCCAGATAACCAATGATGCCAAGCACGGGATTTCAGCTGAGGGGGCCGGAAGGAATTTGGAAAAACAAAAGTTAATATTGCTGAGAAAGGTGATCAAAGTTTTTCACTATTTAATTGGTTGTGCAAGTTAGTTTTATTATCCTTAGAGATATGGGTAAAGTAGCGCTTTCATATTACAGTTGAAGACCAGCTATAATCCTAGATATTATATTTAGAAACCGTAAAGACAAATTATAGTCTTCAGGCCCAAGCATGGTGAACAGATTATACCGATTCCAATGAATTACCATCCACCCATGCTTTTGCATAGGCTATTTTAAAGTCATGGTAAAAAATATTTCCGTGCGCTTAACAGACCAGTCCATACGGAACCCATCCGACTGTTTGGTTAGAAACGAGAATAAATCAGTACGATTTTGTAAGTAGGCATTTAATTATTCCACAAAATTTCCTTGTATTTGTCTCTACTTGACATTCAACACTAACAGTATAGAAAAGCATGCGGTTTGCATGAATTAAGTAAATATATTACAAAATAATACTGTCGCTTTAGATGTAAAAAGGCTCTAATTTTGAACTCACGAGGAGGCATGCATCGTTTTGGGGCAACATGTATATTTCAATTCTTTGCAGTGCATGAGCAGACAACCGGACGGTTACCTTCACTATAATGAAAATAATGAGACCGGCAATGGATAAATTTCATTACAGCTAGCATGCATGGTATAGAAATTGGTGACTAAACGAAAAGTACGTAAGGTTATTGCTAGGCTACATGCCTATTGCTCACCAATGGCGCGCGACTGATTCATCAGTGACAGCAATAAGAAGGCTGTCAGTAGTCCGTACATAACGTTGCTTGTGATGTTTCGGTTTGCTTGAGGTTGCTGCTTTGCTTAAATAGCAGTCACTTTCCTCAACACC
The DNA here is from genome assembly GCA_944474145.2 of Dicrocoelium dendriticum. NCBI lineage: Eukaryota > Metazoa > Platyhelminthes > Trematoda > Plagiorchiida > Dicrocoeliidae > Dicrocoelium > Dicrocoelium dendriticum. Next base: position 269,096,612 of record OX104063.1, read on the forward strand.
GGAATGCAGACAGGTCTTTTGCCACGCAGACGACCTCATTGGTGAAGATAAAAGGGACCGCAATCTTAAGGTCCTCAAAAGAAAGATGAAGAAATAACGTAGTTGTTATGAACGACACTTCACTCTATCTATCCATTGACCGGAAAATTCCAATAATATCTTGTGTGATCTTGAGAGAATATTGCGGAAATATACATACCCGTAAATTCCATCCTTTTATCTGGTTGTCGCTAATGACCAGAACTCTGATAATGAAAAACTGTCAAGCTTGAGTTGTTTTGGACACCAAAAGTGCAATCTATATACATAATGAGTCTTTAGGTAGACCTCAAGGATATTTGATGATATATAGTTTTATTTAACGTATCCTACATCAGTGTAGCTAGAAATTATCACAGCGAAACTTAGAGAAGCAGCTAATTAAATTAATTTGTGCTGAGTTTCTTAAATCACAGGTATTCTGTTTTCTATCAGAGCATTACTAACAGCAATGAACCCAATGAAACGATCCGTTTGAAATTCGCCTACCAAAACACTACGTTCACACTACCGTGCTAAGCAAATTATGATCTTTACTCTTGACAGATTTGAAGAGTTCCGACCGGTATGCGAAAGTAAGTAAAGGATATTTGTTTTCGGGCCTAATAGCCAGCGGGTTATTTAGTGCTTTGAAGCAGAAGCTCTTCATGATTTTATTATCTCCAGACAGCAGAAAGCTGTAGCATGTTTGTGTATATGTTGACATGTAGCATAATTTAATCAAACTGAACATCTATCATACTTAAGGTTACAACTAATTCCTTGCCAGAATTATCTTAAGTGGCATAAAAATGATTATAAACTGCATAGGGAGCAATTGAAGTCGAACGTTATAACGGGAACCTATACTACTGTTCCACCTAGCACACTATTGTGAGGGAGCCTTTAATCTTTTTCAGCAAAATATTCTTTATCATCTAAACGGTAAAATATCCACCCCGGTTGTCCGTGGCAAGAGATACACGCTGACAGATTAGACCCGATTAATTCAGTTGGGATTCTGTTGCGCATCTACGCCTTTTCCAATTGGGTTGAAGTGTATCACGTTACGAATAGAGGTCCGTAACAACCATTGTTAAAGTGCCTTAATCATTTGATTGAATCGCGGTGTATGTTAATCTTCAGCAATCCAATAATTCCCATTCAATAGATAGAATCAAATGAGGGCAGATAATGAGTAAAGAATCCATCATCCTCATTATCATCATGTGAAGTTTGTCTGACGAGATCTACCAAAAGGACTATTCACTCAGAATCTGCCTTCCTTTGATTCCTTCATCATTTGTCCTATTCAGTATTCCGGATAACTATGCACGGATAACGGGTCCCATTTTGTTAGCAGAAAGTTCAATCCATTCGAAACTAACAATGGAGTCCAGCTTATCATGGCTTGTCAAAAGTATTTATTTATTATTATTTATTTCAGCGAGTAATCGAGTGTTAGCTGTTATCGCATGAATCGCGAACGTCCTGGAATGTTCTAACACAAGCACGTGGCCACCAAACCCCTGAATGATTGGTCAACTCTATGTGGAACAACTAACCTTGGTAGCCGACCTTCTAATTCTAGAAATCGAAGCTCATGAGTTTACCTATGAATAACACCATGGTCTGCTGCCTATGTACAGTCCCAGTTTGAATACGGTTAACACACTATTATTCTGGACAAGGTCGTATTTACTTTTTCATTCGGTTGGGTTTGAGATCGTGCTGAATAGATAATGTGCAAGTTTCCGAATAGCAGCAAGCGAGAAGACTTATCTTAGGTTAAAAGGCTTCTCGCTGATGAAGAATAATAGCATCCACGTAACATTTATACAGCTTAGCTTTACTAATGACTTCAGCGATATTCATTTCATTTAGTGTTTTTAATATATAGGCCAGAACCGAGAAGACTAGTAGGCTTCCCATTGCAACGCCATCGAGTTACCTAGAACGAACATTTTCTCTACATGTTAATGTCAGGTCACTGTGGTACTCCGGAAGAAGGCCAACATATAGGTTTTGACTCAGAAGGTTAATTCATAATTCGTAGACAGTTTCGCGCAAGAGTAAGTTTGTGAAAAGCGAGTCAACATCTAGCGAGTACAAGTGATTGTTTTGTAGTGACGTAAGGTCTAGTGTCTCGACTAATTCGAAGGAGTCCGACAAATAATATGTGGCCTGAAGTTTATAAACCGGTTCCAGCGATTTATCCAACCAACGAGCAAGCTTGTAAGTAAGTACCATTCTTGCGTAACTTTGGTGCGTCTCTCGTTCCTGGAGTTTCCTTCTCATCGACTTCATTTGCCGGTACACTGATTCGGTGATGTACCCAAACAACATAGAATTTGCAGTGTCTTTGTAAGCTGATTTTCTACCTTAAGATTTGTGTCAACAGTGTTGACCACTTGAACTTGCGGGTGTCCCCGAGAACTGATTAGAGATTGGAGATTAAATCCATTGAGTAAATTGAGTAGTAGAGAGCAGCAGGGAAATCTCTCGTCAGCGTCATCAATTCCGTATCATACTGGGTTTGATGCGAGTCGTTGCTTTACTCCGTTCCTCGAGGCTTCGTCGCAATGGCAGTGACGGCCGCAAGATTCCAGCATTCTAAGCGAATGTTTGTCCAAATTGTTCAGCTTGTCCATGCTTACAACACTTGATCCTTTATCCGGCTGCAAAACGGTCACAAGTTTCATCTTTCAACACTTTGATCGCTCTGCAAATTTCAGCTTCCAGACAGCACATTTGGCTTATTGGTGTTTTAAGGAATCGGTTTGCGATGCCCACGAATTCCGCATGAAACCACCTTGCACCTTCAGTTGATCTAGGTGATAGCTTGCTTACTTGCTCATGCAGACACACAAAGTTCACCTGCGTGCTAATCCGGTAAACATTCCTCAGTGGCAGCCTATGCATTATTCCTAGTGCAAGAACTTCTAACTTTTTTCTTGTGAAGTGAGCTGATGGAAGACTGCATATGTGTTTGATGCACTCGTCAGCGAACGCTTCTTTGGTGATTCTTGCACGAAAGCCTTGCAAGTTGTGCAATGTTTCAACCCACGTAGGGCGGATATTTCCGGCCAGAAATGCTCCAAACTTGAGGCGGCAAACAAACGATAGCTGGTTAAGAATACCCACAGATAGCATTTCTGTCACCAGATACGCGTGCTTGCGATCAGGTCAGGCGTCCATATGGAAAGATGCAACCATAGCCAGATTGGTTCCTTTTACTGGCAAGTCGTTCCTTGATAGAGTTCTAGCGTACGGGGTTGGATCTCAACCTGACTGGCTACAATCGTTGTATAATCTAATCTGCACGCGTACCATCTTTAACTTGCACCGCAATGATAACAACCGAGCCAATGTCTTCGCATCAATATCGAAAAGACATCTTTTGAAGAAAGGGAACAATTGTGCCTATTTTACCCACTTGCTCAAAGCAGATAGAAGACTAAGTTTGCGACATGTTAAAAGTAAGATTATTATCACCAAGCGCAAACTAATCCATTTGGGTAAAATAACTGATGTATCTACGCGTTCAACGAAATTATACGGATAATCGAAGTTATGCAGTCAAGACCACGGCTATCTGATAGACTGCTTCAGCTGCATTTGCGCGCTCAATGCCGGCCGGTTTACCGCAATCAGTAATGCCTCACTGATTGCCATTATTTTCAAGTTGCGGTTGATGATTGGCAACTTGAAGCCTTTCGATGGATCCACGGGATGGCCTGTCATCACGAGGGGTTTTATAATAGGGGAGGCGGGTTTTTGAATCTCCAATTGATCGTTCCCTCTAAGTCCTACCATTGATTGATTTAACCACTTTAGATAATCTTCAGCCTCACACTGTGTCCTAGATCGGTCTTGCCTACCTAGAAATCACCGCAGCGCCAGGTGCACTGATAAATCATATGGAGGCCAAACCGACTGACAAACGCTCAGGATGGTAGTTGATCTCTAGTCATCGTGTCTTGTGAAGAATTCGCAGACACCCGTTGGCATAAGTGCGCATTACAGCAGACGTAATGTTACGGTTAACTGCGTTTGAAACATTTTATCCTTGGAACGGTATAAATAAACAAACATCTATCTCTCTGTTGCCTTTTAGAAACCCGTTCACAAGACCCCAGCACTGTGCTTGCATTGCCAATACCAACTGACCAAGAAGCCAGACATCAAATTTCTTCCAGGATATTTTGGAGTGCTTTGATCCCATCGCAAATCCTCTGATGGTTCCACAAGTATAGGCGTTTCTAGTAGCTGTGTGCTACCCTAGCAGGTAGGCCGCGTCTCAAATCAGCGAAAAGTCAGCTTGTGAATGGTATTTCTCCCGGGTATACTGATCTAAAATCTCATACTTCAGGCACTGGAGCAATATGAATTGTTCAAACCTATCTGGACCGATTGCTTTGTATTGACAGTTTGGTACCGCCTAGAGTAAATGAATCATAAATTCGTTTTAAGTTTCGTCTGTTTTCTTGGAGAGCTTAGAGCCGTTGCATATAGCTATAAATAGACTTTTGCGAACTCCCCAAAGATCGGTGAACGTATTCATGGCACTTATTATGGTGGAGCGGGCTTTCACAGTAAGGACGGGGACAAAATATATCAGATTTTCACCCTTAAAGGATTTTCGAAAGTTTATTTGTGTTTCTCCGAAAGAGACAGCCAGATTCAAGATGCGAAGCAATTCCAGCCAATCAAGGAACGTTGCCAACTGCTCAAACACGGTTTGTTATTAGAACAGAACCAGAATATTTGTGATGTTCGGCGCAGACACGTTCTCTCCTAGACGTCAGCCGTAATAAGTTGGCGCGTACCTAGAGAGCAGAAGGAAAACGTGTAACAAGTTAGTATAAGTAACAAATAAAGCGGAGCGAGTTTCAATATAAGATACACAGTTGGGCGTGCCTACGCGCGCATGCAAATGCAATACGTTTTTATCCAGCATCAGTCACTTATCAACATTCAACGCGAGATAACTACCTACTCGGAGTGCCTGCTGAGTGGTTCGAATGTACCCCGTTCCAGTGCAGATTTCGAATACAGTATTCAAAATCGGTAGGGCACTATACTCCAGCAATTGTCTTGGTTTCGTGAAAGGTTTGGACCTCTGCATTTGATCCATCAAACAAAAGCCATATAAACTGAACAGTCAATGACCGACATCCAGTTAGCGCAATTCTCTAAATACGCCTCGCTGTCTTTCTGGTTAGCGCGTTAGACATGGGCTCGGGTTTTGTTCCCTTAATATACTCGCTTCTTCGGCTACCGCAACTGGGTAGTTTTATGCCCCCTCACATTGACAACGACTACTCTAAAACGTGCTTATCGGCTACAGCTTCTTCTTCTTACATTCAAGCGACTTCTTCACACGACAATTGTTTGCTTGCTAACCATCCTTACTATTCGTTACCCGATACATATTTTCAAAAATCTTGCTGCGATTCCGGTTGCACTGCGAATGATAGAGTTTAAACTATATCTCCGCTTTGACCCCGACGGTCGTACTGCCTGGCGTGCTTTAACGTTCGGAATATCTCGTAGACTGGACAGCAAACCGGCCCAGCGCGCACCCTGTGGTCACTCGATATCGACGTCTGCTATCATTCAGAAAACAAATTGCACGACCCAAACAACGTGCTTACCTAGACATCCTCACTGACCTTGATGCTTGATATCATCTGTGTCTTCCTAGAGATCCAGGAGGATCCTCAGCGAATCTGCCTGGTGTAGCTATACCACAAAGTGGCATGGCCGAGGCAAAACTACTGGACTGGATCCCGATTACCACCTGCTTGTACGCATTTCGGCCTCGGGATTCATGTACAATCAACAAGCGCCGTGAAGTGAGACGCAAATTTTTTGTGAGCTCTGCGGTTATGGACGGCTTCTATCGGCAGCTACATCAGCTCTTGCCCAAAGCAAAAGTCGATGTCGTTATCCTTGTTGGGAATTTTAATGCATGGGTTTGCAGCCTGTTTCTATACGAAGGCCATCTTAGTACTCATTACGCACTCGATGTGGACTACATTGATAACAGAAAGAGGCATTTATTTTGTGCGAAGAATCGTCTCTATTTCTCGAGCACTAACTTCAGACGTACGAAGAAGCGTTTTGCAACGTAGCGTCCCCATTCACCAACACAACATTTGTCTCAAATTGATCACCTTGCAATCAGCTTCAGATGGCGTGGCAGCGTACCGGACAGCAGACGTTTTTGGTGCACCCTCGTTGACTCCGATTATGCACTACTCTACGAGAAAATATGCATGTGTTTTTAGGTCAAGAAACAAGAAACACCCCGAGATGAATGTAAACAGATTAACTTATTCCCCTGTTCAAGCAAGGTATCAGTCTTCATTGACATGCTTACCCGTTTGCAATCTGCCGCAACACAGGATAACACTGGACTTGTGTACAGAAAGCGATGACCAGTTCCAAAGAGTCCACTTCCGACCTAGCTCGACCTCGTTTAAAGGCTGGATCAATGCTCGTTCCTTGAGGCTGTTTGAATGCCGGAAAGATCTCCCGGGTCAATCAGATTGCACCTAGAGGTGGCGTTCTGTCAACCGGCTGCTCTATCAAAGCTAACGTATCATGAAACCTGGCGGTTGAGTGTGCTTTATGGTTGCAGATGCTGCGCTCTCTGGTAAAAATTGCAAGCTTTTTCAACTCCTTCGATTCACTGGTCGCAGAAAGCCCGGTGCTAGTAAACTTATTTGTGAGGTGGATAACTTTCCGATCGTCAACCAACAAAGGCATTTAGACCGATGGGAGGAGCAATTGTATTCCAAATCCAACTGCCCTCCACCGTCCATCAGTACATGCAGTACCCCTTGTTAACTATCCTGGCTCGTCCCAACAATTCCACCCAGCGAAGATCAAGTCTGCTTCAAGATTAGACGTTTGAAGCAGTTCGATGCGGCTGGCTCAGACCGACTTCCCCTGGCGCTGCTCAGGTACGGCGGCGTGTCTAACATAAACCAGCTGACGTTGTTGTTAGCAAAAATCTGGCATGAATAAAAAGTGTCTTTCTGTTCTGAAAAAATCCGATATTTTGCTGGTATTCCAAAGATCGTTGGTGGTTCGTGTGCAAATTACCACGGGATTAGTCTATATATATATATATATATATATATATATATATATATATATCACCTGGAGCCCAATAGCCTTTCTGTCTGACACCAATCGATACAGATTTCTGCTTGGTGCGCGACGTATTGCCAGTTAGCTCACAGTATCTGTCCTGGTGTTGCAGATTGGCTCACTGACTCGTCACTTCCCAATGGACCGAAGTATCTGTCCTTCTGATGTCCAAAGGGTGGGGGTAGATTGCTGGTGAAATTTTGTGAGTAGTGTAATGTTCGTAGAAAGTACAAATCACAATTAAACTGCACACAGTAATCTGCCTCGACAGGGAATGTAACCACGGACCGGTAATTCGTTGGACCGGGGTTCGATTCCCCATCGAGGCAGATTATTGTGTGCAGTTTAATCGTGACTTCTACTTCCTACGAACATTACAGTAATCAAAAACATCCACAAGTAATCTACCATCGCCCTTTGGACATCAGAAGAAGAGATACTTCGGTCCATTGGGAAGTGACGAGTGAGTGAGCCAATCTGTAACACCAGGACAGATACTGTGAGCTAATTGGCAATACGTCGCGCACCAAGCAGAAGTCATGTATTAAATTGTACACCTGTTCGTCAGCCCTCGGTAACTCAGTGGTACTGCAGCGGACCAGTAATTCGTGGGACCGGGGTTCGATTCCCCGTCGAGGCAGATTATTGTGTGCAGTTTACTCGTGACTTCTACTTTCTACGAACATTACACTACTAACAAAATCCACTATACAGATTTATCGAGGCAGTCCGTAAAGTTTAAAGTTATACCAATTCAACGTTACTGAACGCAAAGCTCATAGAATTTGCGATCGCGTACCATGTGTTTAATGCAGTGTCCAGGTTCAGTTAGCAGGTTCCAGTCACTCGCCATTCCTTGCGAACTTGTCAGCCAGTTTGCCTGCAAAACCCATCACACGGACTGTGCGAACACGCCTAACACTCATTTGACCTTGCAACCACAATGCTCACCTTATCAATGAGCGTTGTTTTCAAAGCTAGAAACTACCTGGCGACACCAATCCTACTAGGTTGGTAGCTACACCAGGTTGAAGGGTAAATTGCGAATCCGCAAACGCCCTAATGAAAAAGAATTTGAGGTTTAGGAGAATGTCATCGAAGAAACAATATTTGTCAGAATGTCAGGATAAACGAGAACCATAAATTGTAGATAAACGAAAAGGGGATCCAACAATATTGCCCCGTCTGTTGTATGCTAAATGCTCCCCGAATTTAATACAATCTCGTAGCAGAGTAAGTTATCGGACGAGCAAGACGAATGGAACTCATTGTGCCTACTAATGAGTGTCAAAGTCAGACCCATAAAAATAATAAGCATAACTGCTCATCCGAACCCGCCACACTTTGGAGAACCCAGACTTATTTGAGTAACATTAGAATACTCCACCGAGGTAGAAACCGTTTTGCTCTCCGCAAGCGCGTTAAGAGACGGATAAGGTGAGATACGCATCTATCCTGATGTTCCTTGCGGCGCGCGACAATCAAAAGAAATACCGAAGATGGCCGCAGCATGCAAGAACGCCTAAACACAATCTTCTTACATGGCTTGCCAGAACATCATTTTAATAATGTTCAAGAGACCGGAAATTCAGATTAAGAACAGTGTTTGTTTATTGGTAAAAACACTTTCTTTGGATAAAGTTGTGGCGTTATCGATGGTTTAGAAATCGGAAATGTCTTCTTTCTGAACCTCGGTTGGATGTCGCAAAAGCTTTGCAAAGTTCAAATATCAAAGCAACTGAAGTAGCAGACGTTCTGACCATGATAGATTATCTTAAGTTGACTGCTTCTTTATTTGACTTTAACCTAAGACTAAACGAAGACTTGGACGCACCTTGGCCGAAACAAGCTGCGCACGAGGTATCATTATCCAAACAAAAACGAGTAACTGCCGTCCTCTCCATCGGTTGGCTTTCTCCCACACTTGAATCAATTAGCCCTTTGTGGGAACTTACCGAGAGAGAAACTGGCATGCTTGTATACGAAAGCACGAGGTGTTTTTATACAATGGCCGAACTGAAAGCTTTTAAGCTTCCGGGTCCTATGATGTCATTGGTATCACCGAGATGTTTTGCTCATGGTAATGACGGTCGCTTAAGTTTAGTTACCGGGCATGTGGCTGTTCCGCATGATAGACTCACAATGGAGGCGGGGTAATCCTGTAATACGAAGTGACCAACGGTGTGAAGCCGTGGAGGATTAACACGCATTTCACAGATTCTCTTTGGTGCCACTTGAAATTAAAAGCAATGAAACTTGTCTTATCTTCTTGGGGAACCAGCCTCCCAACTCTACACCCGAAACAGACTGCCACCTAGCGGCCGCTTTAAGGTACAGTTTACAACAAAATTAAAATCACATACTTATCAAAGGGGTTTCAACATACAGTGTTTAAATGTTCCTGCCAAGATAGGAGGAGAGTTCAAAGCAGATCTGCAAGGTAAATTTACACTCTTCCTCTTTACAATCACGTCACTCTTCCTACTCGGTTCCGTAAGGTAAGTGACTATCTGTGCTGGATCTTGTGCTTACCAGCAAGGAGTATATGATTGATGTACTGGTCGCAGACTGCCCAATGAGTGACAGTTATCACGCAGTGATTAGTTACGAGTTCGTCTGCTATGCGGAATACCGGTTTGAGAATGATAAATCAGCGCGAACCACCACAAACTATGATCGATTAGTCCAGCTCGTCAGAGCTAAAACATAGACGTTCCTTGCGAAGAAACTTTGGGAGTCGCCTGGTTTGAGTTCGTCAAAAAATTCAGTCAGCTGATTGAAGTCATTAGAGATACGTGTTTGCAATGAGTGTAAATCAGTTTCTTTCAGCGCCAGCGCAATGGAACTGGAGCTTCCAGGGGAGGTCAGATCTGATAGGAAATTAAATATCGAGTTGGGTTACCGAATTTTCCACATTAGCATGCAACCAGCTTTCTTGTAACAGAATAACTCCTCAATTAACGTACTCATTTCACGACCTAATGGCACTGAGTTCACTGATTTCACTAAGGAGCGAGCGATCATTATTGGAAAGTATAAGTGGGACTTGCGCTTTGTCGACATAACAAAGACTGATGCCAGATTGCCAGCCAGCACGGTGCTTGAACTTTTTCCAAGGCATTTATTCGTAATATGTTTGTAGGCGTTCTTGATTTATGGCAGTATTTGATAAGGCTCAAAATTAACGCCATATCACGTAACGTTTTCGAATAGTGGAAAGAGTAAGACAGCATTGACCGTGAGACCTGGTCATAAGAAACAAATTGCTCCAAACTATAAAACACAATGCAGAATCAATCGCATGTGGTGTAAAATAATCCAAGGAGAACAGAAAGGGCCGAACTTGAAGCTAAAAGGTTGTAAACACTTTCCGGTATAACGGAGAACCATTGCATCTGTTAAAACAACAAGTTAAAAAAATGCATCCGCTCATTAATAGGGCAGAGTTCTGTGTCCAGCTAAAAGGAATCCAAAGTGAAATTCAGGGCAAAATTTCCACGCGATGTGCAAAATGCCTGGAATCAACTTTAATCTACTATGGTAAAAGTCAGTCAGTAGTCATTTCTATCGGAACCTAGATACGACTAGTGGAATCAGTTCAAGAATGTAACGTACCAAATGCAGACAGCTTTATTTTCACTGTTGGCGAAAGGAACACTCCGCACTCGAACGTCGTGCATACCTTGACTATCCGGATAACAACCGGACGACTTTTAGATACATTTCTGTACTGACAACCTAGACTGCCGTGATTATGTCAAGGCTTACGCACGAAAAAGTTGGACAGCGAATAATAGGTAGGTAGAAATTCGTATCAGCGCATTTGTCTCATGTAAATGTTCAGTTACGGATTGCTTAGAAAAATGCAAGCAATTCATGGTACTGAGAGACAACGCTCCCCGTGTTTAGAAAAAATGATAGCCAGGAAAGTAAAGCAGCTGATAGAGTGTAGCTAGCAGAAGCAAAATGAAATGCCTGCATTTCAGCATGTCGGCAGAATTGCGATGCTTTTAACCCCCGTGGATAGTCTCACGTGCGCATTTGTCATTATCACTAGTACAAACGGTAAATGACATAACACACTTTGTGATATTTCAGGTTGCATCGAGCTAGCAATAGGCTTTATACCAGCGCAATGGCTAAAGCGTTTAATCAAAAACCAGAGCGCACGATCAAATTTTATGGTCTTGCTTGCAGTGGTGTGCCAAACTGGACATTTAGGCATTGTATCATGTGTGGCCGAGTGGATGTCAACCTGCTAGAAATTTTGTTCTGTAGATTCAAGTTAAATGTGGTGAAGCAACCTGTTTTTAATACTAATGAATTGTTTGTCAGGACAACAGGCCCAAAGAGCTACAGCCAGCGAATAGCGGTCATTACAGTTTAATGGCTTCTGAGTATTTTGTGGTATTGACGCGCATGATTGAGCGATGGATTTTTTGCACAATAGTGTTAGTTAAACCTGTGAATCGAATTGGATGATAACCAACACATGAAATCGAATGCTCCCCAGTTCAGTAATCAGTCCCGATTGATCCAAAATATGTACACCTTTAACAAAAGGGGCCAATTGCAATGATAGCTTATTTCACAATATTTCCTTCTACTTACATGCAATTACATACATGAGAACATACTAAATCATTTGCAAGTATTTGCTTCATATGGAATATTGGACTAGCGGTTTGGAACGGTTGAGAAAGCATGAGATTAACATGCTCCATAGGTTGGTATTAGATAAGTTTAAGTTGTAACTGAAATAATTTGAGCAAAGCAATTTCACGTGGTTGAGCGATAGCATAATGAGGTACAGAAAGAACGTCTAAGGAGTTAGATTATAGCAATAATCATCACCAACAATAATCATAAAAATGTATTTTCTGGCTTTTACAAGGCACGCGATGTTCGACAGGAACACAATTTTGCTATTATTTCCTAGAGTTTTACAGCTTATTCCATATGTAAGACATAAATAACAAAGTACTTTACTGCTAGGGTTTTGCAGTTTCAAGCATTTTGGCTTAGAATATATAATGGCGTCATAACGTATTCTACTTATGCAGAAGGAACCAAGATTTCTTTTATTTTAAAGAATGATGAGAATCACTTTCGATGATAGGAAAACCTTAAATTTGAAATCATACTGTTTAAACAGCGCATAAGATGTAGGTACATACTTTACCATTCATTGTGTCTCTCCAAATAGGTCGTTAAAATACGGAGTATTAAGGAACTTTCATTTCATCAGCCGTGCATGCTGGCCGAGACAGATGGAATGGTAGATTTATCTGTGTGTGGGTGAAAAGTATTGACACTTGTCAACGGGCACAGGTTATTTGATCTCACTGTACGTTTGGCGTAGGCAAATAAGTGGAAAAATGAGTCATCCCAATGGACTAGATTGTACATTAGATAAGGCCGAAGTACGAAAATCCAGCTGAAATTTTTGAACAGATGAAGAGCACCCAAATCGTTTCATTTGAAGTAAGCTTGACAAGGAATAAATTTACGTCATTCCCATACAGCACCGCATTTAAACTGAGAAAGAAGACTAGGCGGGGCGCGAAAAATGCATGGTCTTTAGCATTAAGCGCCATAACGATCTGTTGCTGGAATAAGCCTGAAACAACTACCAACAATCTGACTGCAATGAGTACAGTCAAAGGCTCCTCCATTCACCAAGCAGTTTCGAAAATTTAGAAAGTTTTCGACATCAGTGTTGGTTGGAACTTGGTTGCTACCAAAGATGACTGAAAATGTAAATCTTCAGCCTCTCCTATTCGACTTAGAGTAAATGCGGAAGAGGAAGCTGTACCGGAACAATCTCCATCGACTGTATACATAACATCTGGCTGCTTGACCACAACCATAGTTGCACGAAGCATACCAGCAGTAGTCTACCTCAACGTACCAGAATCGACGTCAATTACTTTAAAATGAGAATAACTTGATGACGTGAACCAGTGGAACTCCATATGCGACACTATAGTTGTGGTAGCTAAGTCCGTCAATTTGACACGCTTTAACCGTCACCCGAACTCACAGCACTACGTTGAAGCGAGACTTCTCCGAGTTGTGCTGACGTCTGCCAATGAAGCAGTATCTGTCCTGTTATCAACAGCTCGCCTCCGGAATGGGTCATGTTCCATCTGCCTATTTCCGGATATTCCGTAGAGCAAGCACAGACAGGAGAAGCACTACTTGGACGAAACCGGAAGGAATTCCTAGCTAGGACCATAGTTGTACAAGGTGTTCCGGATCAGCGTGAAGCGGTCCTCAGGACTATGAGCACTGGCGGTAAATTCGCGATAACCTCTCCCTGAAAACCTGACTGAACTGGAGACTGCACAGAAATAAGCAGCGTAAAATTTGAAGGGGCTGTCTCAGCTGTAATTCCATGGGCGACTGAAAGCCCTAAGAGTGCATAGCGGAAGAAAGCACCGTCTAGGAGGTGACGTCATCCTGGTGATCCAGATTTTGAAAAAGCCCGGTCACGCTTACCGAGACCTCCTGAAGCTTAACTGTAACACAGAATTGAGGGGTCATACATTGAAACTTGCCACCCAATCCAGTCGCCTTGAGCGCCGCCGGAATTAATTTTCTTTCGAGTTTGTTAACCATGGAACGTTCTTTCAACTTTTGTAATTTCAGCGCCTAGGTTACCCTTATTAAAATATCGACTTGACGATGCTTAACAAAATTTTCATTACTTGTTCAGTTTTCTGTTCACTGAGTGATGACAACACGCAGAAAAAATTGTGTCAACAACCACCACGAAATCGGGCTAGACGGATATACCCATGTGTTAACGTGGATGAGAAGGCGAGTCCACAGATATGTTTTGTACTTTTGTATGAAATAATGTAACTAGCGTTACTTACATAAACCATCTCATGGGACTTGTCAAGCATTGGCTAATGTAACCGAATTACATCACTCCCATTATTCCAACTTGAGCACTATTTCAAAAATTACTATCTCATATTTCCTTTTAGTCGCTTCCGAGTAGCGTACAATTAGATCAGAAAACCTGTGCCCGTTGACAAGTGTCAATACTTTTCAACTCACACACAACAGATAAATCTCCCATTCCATCTGTCTCGGCCAGTATGCACAGCTGATGAAATGAAAGTTCATTAATACCCCGTCTTTCATCAAAGTTTTTAGAACGCCACAATGTATGGTAAATTATTTACAAGCATCATATGCGCTGTATAAATAGTATGATTAATTCTTTAATGTTTTCCTATCACCAAAGTTGCATCTCATCGTTCATCCAAGGAAATGAAAACTTGGTTCCTGCAAAAGTGGAATACGTCAGGACGCCATTATTTATTCTAAGCCAAAAATGTTTGAAACCGCAGAATTCTAACAGAAAACTACTTTGTTATTTATGTCTTACATATGGAATAAGCTGTAAAACTCTAGGAAATAATAGCAAAATTGTGTTCCTGTCGAACATCGCGTGCCTTGTAAAAGCCAGAAAATACATTTTTATGATTATTGTTGGTGATGATTATTGCTATAATCTAACTCCTTAGACGTTCTTTCTGTACCTCATTATGCTATCGCTCAACCACGTGAAATTGCTTTGCTCAAATTATTTCAGTTACAACTTAAACTTATCTAATACCAACCTATGGAGCATGTTAATCTCATGCTTTCTCAACCGTTCCAAACCGCTAGTCCAATATTCCATATGAAGCAAATACTTGCAAATGATTTAGTATGTTCTCATGTATGTAATTGCATGTAAGTAGAAGGAAATATTGTGAAATAAGATATCACTGCAATTGGCCCCTTTTGTTAAAGGTGTACATATTTTGGATCAATCGGGACTGATTACTGAACTGGGGAGCATTCGATTTCATGTGTTGGTTATCATCCAATTCGATTCACAGGTTTAACTAACACTATTGTGCAAAAAATCCATCGCTCAATCATGCGCGTCAATACCACAAAATACTCAGAAGCCATTAAACTGTAATGACCGCTATTCGCTGGCTGTAGCTCTTTGGGCCTGTTGTCCTGACAAACAATTCATTAGTATTAAAAACAGGTTGCTTCACCACATTTAACTTGAATCTACAGAACAAAATTTCTAGCAGGTTGACATCCACTCGGCCACACATGATACAATGCCTAAATGTCCAGTTTGGCACACCACTGCAAGCAAGACCATAAAATTTGATCGTGCGCTCTGGTTTTTGATTAAACGCTTTAGCCATTGCGCTGGTATAAAGCCTATTGCTAGCTCGATGCAACCTGAAATATCACAAAGTGTGTTATGTCATTTACCGTTTGTACTAGTGATAATGACAAATGCGCACGTGAGACTATCCACGGGGGTTAAAAGCATCGCAATTCTGCCGACATGCTGAAATGCAGGCATTTCATTTTGCTTCTGCTAGCTACACTCTATCAGCTGCTTTACTTTCCTGGCTATCATTTTTTCTAAACACGGGGAGCGTTGTCTCTCAGTACCATGAATTGCTTGCATTTTTCTAAGCAATCCGTAACTGAACATTTACATGAGACAAATGCGCTGATACGAATTTCTACCTACCTATTATTCGCTGTCCAACTTTTTCGTGCGTAAGCCTTGACATAATCACGGCAGTCTAGGTTGTCAGTACAGAAATGTATCTAAAAGTCGTCCGGTTGTTATCCGGATAGTCAAGGTATGCACGACGTTCGAGTGCGGAGTGTTCCTTTCGCCAACAGTGAAAATAAAGCTGTCTGCATTTGGTACGTTACATTCTTGAACTGATTCCACTAGTCGTATCTAGGTTCCGATAGAAATGACTACTGACTGACTTTTACCATAGTAGATTAAAGTTGATTCCAGGCATTTTGCACATCGCGTGGAAATTTTGCCCTGAATTTCACTTTGGATTCCTTTTAGCTGGACACAGAACTCTGCCCTATTAATGAGCGGATGCATTTTTTTAACTTGTTGTTTTAACAGATGCAATGGTTCTCCGTTATACCGGAAAGTATTTACAACCTTTTAGCTTCAAGTTCGGCCCTTTCTGTTCTCCTTGGATTATTTTACACCACATGCGATTGATTCTGCATTGTGTTTTATAGTTTGGAGCAATTTGTTTCTTATGACCAGGTCTCACGGTCAATGCTGTCTTACTCTTTCCACTATTCGAAAACGTTACGTGATATGGCGTTAATTTTGAGCCTTATCAAATACTGCCATAAATCAAGAACGCCTACAAACATATTACGAATAAATGCCTTGGAAAAAGTTCAAGCACCGTGCTGGCTGGCAATCTGGCATCAGTCTTTGTTATGTCGACAAAGCGCAAGTCCCACTTATACTTTCCAATAATGATCGCTCGCTCCTTAGTGAAATCAGTGAACTCAGTGCCATTAGGTCGTGAAATGAGTACGTTAATTGAGGAGTTATTCTGTTACAAGAAAGCTGGTTGCATGCTAATGTGGAAAATTCGGTAACCCAACTCGATATTTAATTTCCTATCAGATCTGACCTCCCCTGGAAGCTCCAGTTCCATTGCGCTGGCTTTATAACATACCGTAATCAAGATTGGTGCAACGCAACAAGCATAATATTTACATACTCAATGATTTCCATAAGCTGCCATTTAGTTAAGTGTAAAACGAATTTAATAAGTGCCTTTCGATCAGTCATCGTTGGAAACGTATACATTGCTCCTGACACTTCCGCATCGGGGTTAAACCTTTTTGAGACCAGCTTTCTTCTATGTTGCTGCTTAAATTATACTGTTCAATCGGTATTGTTACCTGCGACTTCAATAGAAAGCATACACCATTCATGTAAACACGGCTTGGTAGACCTGGTGACTTTTGCGACCAGACAAGATGCTCATTTGGACGCAGTGTTCACAAATAATAGACAGTTATTTACAGTTCAAAAGCGGGCTCCTTTCAGCAGCTCAGACCAACATATTTTAATACTGTGTCCAGTCACCCACAGCAGGTCTAATATTTTAACGCTGACCAGACGAACTTACAAAATTACCAAACGGCTAAATTGCTCATTAGAAAATATCTTGAGGCTCCAGACGATTATTGTTTAACTGATTTTTCTGTTTTCCACCACGTTTACCTGTCGCTCAAATGTGACCATATAACGGACTACGTCAAATATTGCTTTAACATGTGTTGCTCTGTTGGAACTATATGTCCAAGAGCAGACAGCATTTCCTCACCACAAGTAAGCATCTTCGAAGGATGAAAGGATGTGTCTACAAGGACAAGAATGCTACCCGTGTCAAAAGCCTAACCACGGAAATTAAATTCAAGATAAAAAGTTTAAACCGATTATACATCGAAGCCGTTTTAGGCAACCACAACTGTCACGATCTATAGGCCTCTGATGCAGATCTGTGGTAAGAGCGTTTGCAGACGGAGATGTGAAGAGGATGTGGATAAACTGAATTCGGAATTTAGTTCCACCTCACTAGTTCTTCATTAGATCATGTCCAGCCGCGGCCTTCGATGAAAGCAAAATCCACAAGGAACTCAAAAGATTAAAGACAACAAAAGCTTGTGGTCCTGAGGCTGTCTCATCCCTAGCTTTAAAGAAATGTGCTGCTTCTCTCCCACTGCCTCTAACAGACCTCTTTAACAAGTGCCAAATTGCGGGTGTGATCCCGGACATTTGGAGAGCGGCCAGTATCACTTTAGTATCAAAAACCGGATCTCACAAGTATCGCCCAATTGCATGTACATACGTGCTCCTAAAAGTTTTCGAAAGATTGTGGATTCCATTGATTTTTTAAGCCGCTTCTGAAGATGATATCTGCCAGTTCGCGTCCAGACTCAAGCGTTCCACATTGGATGCAGTAGCATATGTTGTTCATTCTATAGCCTCTGCATTAGATCAAAAATGTAAATCCGTACGCTTTCTCTTTCTGGATTATTCGAAAGCCTGGTTAGGTCAAGATTGCTAAACCTGCTATCGGAAAATAGAGTTCACCCTGGTATGTAATCTGTCACCTGACTATTTTACAGATCGTACACACTCCACCGATTTGAACGGTAATAAATCCTCTGTCCTCCATACCGATTGTTTTGTTCTACATGGAGCAATCCGATCACCCTTTTTATTTTTCTTGTATGTTGAACAGTTCCCTATACAAACCACGTGTATAGGGTGTAAGTATGCTGATGAAGTGGTGCTGGGATGTATGTGTCTTTTATTAACCATGATTCCTCATCACTTCAACATGGGTTTATGACTTGGTAGAATGATCATCACCTAGATTCCTTATGCTTAATGCCTCCAAATGCAAAGATGTAATACAGTTTTCTAAGTGAGGATAAGTTGCAGTCCCTCATAGCTTTCTCTTCCACAGTTACTGTGAATGGAAATCCCATACCCAGCTCTTCCACCGTCAAGTATATCGGCGATTGTTGTCCCAGAACCTTCTTGGTATGCGCACCTCTGTAAAACTTTTCAAAAAGTCAGAAAATATTATTGTTATGTTCTCAGACTTAAGGTGCTTTCAGTACCTCGCACTTTCATATTCTGATTTTTGACCTCTTGAATTATTCCCCAATGGCTATACGGATCTCCAGTCATTTTCCCTGGACTGCTTCAGAAAGACTACTTCTTATTGGGGCGGTCTATAAAGCACATCGCTAGATACAGCGGCTTGTCCAGAAATTAGTTTATTTGATTATTTCTAGACATTTGGTGCCTGCAGTGGTTGTTCTTCTAGGTTACTAACTGAGCGATATCATCCACTTCACAATGATCTCTCCAAAACGCTCTCTTTCACTTCTACTCTTTTGCAATTTAGAAGTTTATTCTCCTGCACTTCATCATGTCGTAATACTGTTTTATCTTATCTCTCACGATTGCTCGTTGACGAAGCGAAAGTTACAAACAAGCTGTGCGAGCAATTCTTGGAGTGAAATTGCCGATTTTTTTCCCACTTTTCCGCACAAGCATACAGGTTGATATTATCATCCAGGTGTCCACAGTGATTATGTAAATGCTGCAAACAACCCTTTAGGGTACATGAAGCTTATTTTAACTTGACTTGACTTAAATCCATGAAGTTGCAGGGACAATTTTGTTAATCGATCAAAGGGTCCATTTTCCCTAGTGACCAGTGTATTGACTTGCTGTTAACCATCAACGCAGGTTGAATTTACAACGGCAAATTTAGCGGTTATACCAACCGAAGCATTTGCCTTTCAACCTTGCTTAGCAAGACGTGTAGCAAAAAGTGATTGTCAAATGTTCTGTAGCTAATACATCCAGCAATGTTCATTTAACCAAAAGCAAACGCTGTCGTTTTAAGATGCTCAACCATCCAATCATTGAGTATTACAATATTTTATGGCAGCGTGAGAGAACCTAAAAAATACTTTAGAATTTTCACAGATTGCACAATGGAAAACCGTTATCCGATTTAAATCTCCCCACGAAATGTTGGAAATGTAGACAGTAACTCTAGCTCAAATCCATGGCCTCGATGTTCAGGGCTTAACCTAGTACCAATATGTTTAGTCCGACTCAGGAAACTGGTTACTCTGTCTCGTCTGTATTAGTTTAACCCGCATATTTAGCCCGAAAATCCACTAACAATGGTCCGGTTTTGTTACGACCGGGAGAACGACAAATATGCGTTTCAATTTCCTCCTTACGATTCTGATCACATTTTAGGCAGGCTACGAATAAATGAGTATGACATAAACTGTCGAGCTACGCCCTATGCAGGGACCGGGAATTATCTACCAAGTGAAAGTAAAAAATATTCACACCGTTTTATCTGCCCAGAATACTTGTAATATTCCGTCATGGTACATCAGCCACATCCACCAATCCCTTTGGGGAAAACCTCTCCTATTTAAATATGAAAATGTTAGCCAGTGTCAGGTTATTAATGGTTGTCAATGTAGGAGTTGAACACACCATTAACTGCAGCGTTCTCACGGAAGCTTCAACACTAGAACACAATACTGATATCCAAACACGCTACCTGCAATTCAGATCCTTGTATTACATTCGCTATAACCCGATGATGGCTCACTTGCAAATTAGGTCATGCTACATGTGGATGCAACTTTTCCCGCAGTTCGAAGTAGACTTTTCACATTAAATTCAGTATTAGTAAATTGTTCACCCACTGCGACAGATTGTATCCTAACATCCTCGGTGGACTGAGTGAAACTATTGTGTTTTTCAGCAACTCAAGAATAAACCCAGTAACCCGTTCGTCACAAAGAAAAAACCAAGTCATTTTGCGAGTGTTGATACAATTAACACCATTAACGCAACATTTGCTGTTTCTATATGACATAACCATCAACTATTAAAATTTGTGCAGTTGAACATAGGCTTTCTAATACTGGATATGAGTTATGTGGCCAGTTCGGTGTTTATAGGCTAGCGGTTTAAACATCTGCGAATGAAGCTGTGTGTGTATCCGTTGTGCTCAAACTCGTCAGGTAGGTATTTTTCTTCTTCCCTTTTGGCTTCCGCTGTCATGTAGTGCATTTCAATCCTGTGAAATGGCGTGCGCATGCAGCTTATTTTTGGCACATTGGCTGGTTTTTGTTTAAGTTCGAAAGTTGGTTCGTATTTTTGCCTTTTCTGTGCGCAGGTACTTGCAATTCACCGTCCATTGTTCTGGTGACCAGCACTTCGATGAAAGGGAGACTGTCATCTGCCTTTGACTCCGTTGTAAACGGAATCCCATCCATAACATTGTTATGTGTTTTGTTGGCGATTGCTACTTAAATGAATATGAAAAGTACAAATGTATTTTCCAAGTAGGTATTAGCGGTTTCAATTACAAATCGCTCACTTGTGCAATCATTGTTTCTTCACTGTGGCTCAGCAGCATTTTTATCACAAACGTTTGGACATAAACTAATTTGTCGTGCTTTTAAAAGCTCCACCTTGTGGTACTATTATCTCGAGTGCGCTCCAGTATCTACTACATTTATCCGGAATTCTGAATTCCGGGTAGAGTTTCGCCGATATCAAAGCGCTAAAAGTTGCCTGACACCAATCATCGGAGACATTGTTTGGTCTCACTCGATAGAACATTTCAACCTCCTTCGAACGAATTGTCACTTGTTCAGATAAAACATTGCTTGGAGCAGCTATGGGTCTCAAGGCTAATTCACCAAGCGCGATCCATAGGCTTAACCACGAAAATTTACCATCACGCCTTGATGTAATCTGCCCCATGTTCAAGCTGACACATTCGATTGGCACGCCAGAGAGGACAGAATGCAAGCACACAACTGCAACGTGAACACTATAAACTTAACGACAAAATCATTAACAGAACAACTTTTAACCATACTGAGTAATTCATACAAATTGTTCGTGACATTTCCTCAACAAGCGTGATGCCCAGTGAGCCAAATTCTGAAGATCTATGTGGATCATGTTTCGAACTTGTTAAGGAGCGCATTTTGTGCTTTAACATTTGAAAACTTTTTCCCGCGGGATGCCTCCGAGTTAAGCCTAGTCAGGCCAGGTAATTTATACAAACCAGACTCTCTATGGTTCCGTGCGGAATGCACATGATGCCCACTGATAAAAATCGTGCTCATATTATCTCAGATGCATGACCAGCTACTTACCAAGTTTGAGGAAATGGTGACCACCAAAAGCACTACGGTTTGTGTAAGCAAAGCGGACTGTGCAACCCAATCCACCACCTTGATTGCTGCTCCTATCCCGAGAAAAAATGCTAATAACACCGTAAACAAAACGACACCTAGAGTCCAGAACATAAACAGCTGTCCCAATATCACACGTGGCTCACATCTGACTAATGCGGTTCCCAGTTCGATCAGAGTAACTACAAGTAAGGCTATTTACAAACTACCGACGGAGTGCGGAGAAAATGTGCAAACCGGTACTAGCGAAATTTGAGTTACGTTTACCTCCAACAAGAGCCGTCATTTAAAATTAACACCACCACCAAATGGAATAGAAACTCTGGAGCAAAGTGCAGTTTTCCTAGTGCAAGCATCACTGGTTTCTTTGGGTACATATCTGAGTATTTCAATCACTAACTGCGACATGCCGAAGGATGTAAAGAAACAACTACCTGTACTGATTTTACTGTGCTCCTATATCCCAGAATCAAAATAGACATAAATAAGCGGCAAGCAGTTGGATGACCACAACCAGTGGGATATTATCAATAACCTAATTGGAGTTGTACTGAAACCTGTACTCGTAGTGCGCATTCCGTGAGACCCAAATTCTGAGCATTTCGGAGAGCCAGAACATCTGCGCGTCTTGCGGTACTCCATCACTGAAGTAGAATCAATACTACTGTCGACAGGTTGTCTCAGAAATGAGCAATGATCCATCCGTATCTTTCCAGACATCTCATGGGGCGTGTTATCGAGTTAACTGCACATTAGAGGACTACCAGAAAGAATCCAACCAAAACCATATTGCTTCACGAAGTTCCTGAAACTGAAGCATGTGATGAACATGCAATAACAACCCATGATAAAGAACAGTGGTGTTATATTCGTGGAACACTCTGCTTGTATGATGTGTCAGAGAAATCCGCGTCACGGCTGCGTACCTCACGGAACTACAAAGAAAGTGGTAAGAGAGTGCCGAAAATGGTCCTTCAGTCAAACATATGGTAGCACGGCTGCAAAAATACTGGTACATCATACTTTGCAGGCGGCCACCTTAGCTACAGCTGAAGAAAGTCAGCGATACGCCTTCTAGAGATGATGTTACTCAAAGAAACAAACGCCACGGAATCTTTAGAAGAAAACTGCACCAGTAGTGTGTCGAGTGAGCTAATACAACCTGTAGAAGATGATTTTGACCAGACAACTTACCATGTGCGTCGAAGGTTAGTCACGGGACTAACTACACGTATGATGAATAAGATGTTAAACCGTTAACTAAATACACATGGAAAAAACGATTAGTCGCCGGCCACAAATGCACCGGCGAAAAGTTACGTATGAAGTGCATAACCTCCGAAACATTGCTTAAATCTGAGAAACTTTCACGTATGTACACTAACGCCCAAGGGCTCCTCAGTAAAGCTACCAAATTTTAGCTACGTCAGGTTAATAATGTTTGGGATTTAATTGCTATTACCGAAACTTAGTTAAACCAAATGGTGATTGATGCTAAAGTTGAGATAGCCGGAATGTCACTCAACCGGAAAAGATGCCACAGCGGAAGATGTGGGATCCTGCACTACTGCTTCAGCGATCTGAAATGTGCAGCGGTTGATGATCTAGAAACACAAGTAACTGACTCACTACGGTGCCTTCTCCGACTAAGACTCAAAGACGCATGCATCGTAGCTGTCGTTTACTGCCCCTCAACCTCCACTCCGGAATTGCATTCCCAATTGATAGGTGGCCTGAACGTTTTTAACTCGCACTATGTACAGCAACACTTTCATCTCCGGAGACTTCATTCTACACCATCTGAAGGTATCGGCATAGCCCAGTGAACAGTTCAATGCAGACTTGCATGAACTGATCGCGAATGTTCAATTGTACAATCATATCACCACGCCCACTAGATTCAGGACGGCAAACAAACCGTCCATAGTGGACGTTGAACTCACGAAAGAAGAGCTAAAGACTGACAAGTTATTGGTGGATAGTCACTTAGGTCTCAGTGACCATGTAGTAATAACGTTTAATTATGTGTGTTATGCAGAGTATCCATCTGAACACTCGGAACTAACGCATAGAATCACACGCTACCACGTATTGAAAGAACTCGTCGACACAGATGTTTGAGAATTCTTAAACAACAGTCCCCTTGACAAAGTTTAGACGGAATTCGTTGATAGGCTCACCGACATCATCAACAGAACATCATAGACCAAATCTTTCCGGCCCACAAAATTGCCTTGCATCAGGAATCAAAAATGCTTGGCGGGAAGGGATGGAGCGTGCCGTGCCTGCAAGATTAACCCCGATTCAGAGACTTGCGGCAATTTCCTGACCCATTACAACCATTGCACTGCAGTTGCCCGCGAGGACAAAGTAATTTATCTACAATGTCTAGTTAAAAATTCCTGGCAAAATACAAACTGCTGTATGGGCATGTCAATAATCTTCATAAAGGAATCCACCCACTTTTAACCTCAGGCGCTAGTTCACAAAGAGCCGAAGAAGCAGCTAGTGCTCTGCCGCAACTATACGACACAGTTTTCCAACTTGCAGCCTTAAACTTCGCCCATAATGTTATGCACATTAACGACTTCACTGTTTACACACATAAGTTTCAACCCAGCATTTGTGCAAATGAATTTACTCTTAATGCGCGATCTTAGTACTTCGGAAGCAGAAAACATCCACCCGAAGGCACTGAACACTGTGGTAAAACAACCTAGCTTAACCAGTCACAGTTCTTCCAATGGTGCTTTGATGATCAGCAATTCTCCACTGTGTGGAAGCGTGGAATTATCACCCCAAATGCTAAAGGCGGTAGTCCTTCAGTTCCTGCAAAATGTTGCCCAGTGACTCTCCTACCTGTGCTCGCGAAGGTGCTGGAAGCGATCATCGATAAGAATCAGATGGATTACCGTGACAAATACAG
>OX104063.1:269121517-269157145 GCA_944474145.2 Dicrocoelium dendriticum
CCGATTTCGTGGTGGTTGTTAACACAATTTTGTCTGCGTGTTGTCATCACTCAGTGAACAGAAAATCGAACAAATAATGAAAACTTTGTTAAGCATCGTCAAGTCGATATTGTAATAAGGGCTACCTGGGCGCAGAATCACAAAGTTGGAAGAGCGTTCCACCGTTAAAAAACTCGAATGATAGTAATTCGGACGACATTCATGCCGACTGGATTGGGTGGCAAGTTTCAATGTATGACCCCTTAATTCTGTGTTGCAGCTAAGCTTCAGGTCTCGTCAAGCGTGACCGGGGTTTTTCAGAATCTGGATCAAATTTTACGTTGCTTATTTCTGTGCGGTCTCCTGTTCAATCAGGTTTCCAGGGACAGAGTATCGCGAATTTACCGCCATTGCTCATAGTCGTGAAGACCGCTTCACGCTCATCCGGAACACCTTGTACAACTATGGTCCTAGCTAGGAATTCCTTCCGGTTTCGTACAAGTAGTGCTTCTCCTGTCTGTGCTTGCTCTACGGAATATCCGGAAATAGGCAGATGGAACATGACCCATTCCGGAGGCGAGCTGTTTTAACAGGACAGATACTGCTTCATTGGCAGAAGTCAGCACAACTCGGAGAAGTCTCGCGTCAACGTAGTGCTGTGATTTCGGGTGACGGATAAAGCGTGTCAAATTGACGGACTTAGCTGCCACAACTATAGTGTCACATATGGAGTTACACTGGTTCACGTCATCAAGTTATTCTCATTTTAAGGAAATTTACGTCGATTCTGATACTTTGATGTGAACTACTGCTGGTATGCTTCGTGCAACTATGGTTGTGATCAAGCAGCCAGATGGTATGTATACAGTCGATGGAGGTTGTTCTGGTACAGCTTCCTCTTCTGCATTTTCTCTAAGTCGAATAGGAGAGGCTGAAGATTTACGTTTTCAGTCATCTTTGGTAGCAACCAAGTTCCAACCAGCACTGATGTCGAAAACTTTATAAATTTTTGAAACCGCTTGGTGGATGGAGGAGCCTTTGACTGTACTCATTGCAATCGGATTGTTGGTAGTTGTTTCAGGCTTATTCGAGCAACAGGTCGTTATGGCGCTTAATGCTACAGACGATGCATTTTTCGCGCCTTGCCTAGTCTTCTTTCTAAGTTTAAATGCGGTGCTGTATGGGAATGACGTAAATTTATTCCTTGTCAAGCTTACTTCCAATGAAATGATATGGGTGCTCCTCATCTGTTCCAAAATTTCAGCTAGATTTTCGTACTTCGGCCAAGTCCATTGGGATGACTCATTTTATCACTTATTTGCCTAATCCAAACTTACAGAGAGATCAAAAAACCTGTGACCGTTGACAAGTGTCAATAATTTTCACCTCACACACAACAGATAAATCTCCCATTCCATCTGTCTCGGCCACCATGCACAGCTGATGAAATGAAAGTTCCTTAATACCCCGTATTTCAAAGACCTATTTGGAAAGACACAATGTAGGGTAAATTATGTACCTACATCATATGCGCTGTTTAAACATTATGGTTTCAGCTTTAATGTTTTCCTATCATCGAAAGTGATTCTCATCATTTGTTAAAATAAAAGAAAACTTGGTTCCTTCTGCATAAGTAGAATACGTCAGGACGCCATTATATATTATAAGCCCAAAATGCTTGAAACTGCAAAATTCTAGCAGCAAAATACCTTTTTGTTTATGTCTGACATATGGAATAAGCTGTTAAAATCTACGCAACAACAGTAAAATTATGCTCATGCTGAACGGGGGTTGCATCGTAAAAGCGAGAAAATGCATTACTACGATTATTATTGGTATTGATTATCGTTATAAGCTGACTCCTTAAACGTTCCTTCTTTACCTCATTATGCTATCGCTCAACCACGTGAAATTGCTTTGCTCAAATTATTTCAATTACAACTTAAACTTATCTAATACCAACCTATGGAGCATGTTAATCTCATGCTTTCTCAACCGTTCCAAACCGCTAGTTCAGTATTCCATATGAAGCAAACACTTGCAAATGATTTAGTATGTTCTCATGTATTTACTTACATGTAAGTTGAAGGAAATACTGTGAAATAAGATATCACTGCAATTGGCCCCTTTTGTTAAAGGTGTACATATATTGGCTCAATCGATACTGATTACTGAACTGGGGAGCATGCACTTCCATATGTTGGTTATCATCCAATTCGATTCGCAGGTTTAACTAACACTATTGTGCACACAATCCATCGCTCAATCATGCGGATCAATACCACAAAATACTCAGAATCCGTTAAACTGTAATGACCGCTATTCGATGGCTGTAGCTCTTTGGGCCTGTTGTCCTGACAAACATTTCATTAGTATTAAAAACAGCTTGCTTCACCACATTTAACTTGAATCTACAGAACAAAATTTCTAGCAGGTTGACATCCACTCGGCCACACATGATGCACCGCCTAAATGTCCAGTTTGGCACACCATTGCAAACAAGACCATAAAATTCGATCGTGCGCTCTTGTTTTTGATTAAACGCTTTAGCCATTACGCTGGTATAAAGCGTATTGCTAGCTCGATGCAACCTGAAATATCACAAAGTATGTTAGGTCATTTACCGTTTGTACTAGTGATAATGACAAATGCGCACGTGGGACTATCCACGGGGGTTAAAAGCATCGCAATACTGCTGACATGCTGAAATGCAGGCATTTCATTTTGCTTTTGCTAGCTACACTCTATCAGTTGCTTTACTTTCCTGGCTACTTTTTCCTAAACACTGGGAGCGTTGTCTCTCAGTACCATGAATTGCTTGCATTTTTCTAAGCAATCCGTAACTGAACATTTACATGAGACAAATGCGACAATATTACGGGATTCTCCAGTATCAATGGATAAATATTTCTACCATGCTTTCGGTTTATAAACCTAAATCGGAAGCCTATACGACCTTCGAGCGTGCAATATTCCTTAAGCTGGCCACTGCAGCGTTCCACCATCTTTTCTGCTTTGACCCAAAATTCTTAAACTCGAGCGATCGCTTTGCAACGGGCATCTAATTGTAGTATCTTACCATCATCCTTTGCGTAGGAAGTCGAGCAACACGCAATGATTGTCAAATTTTCTTTAGCTAATACATCCAGCAACGTACATTTTTTCATAACCAATCGGTCGTTTTGAGCTACTCGTCGATCCATTCATTGCAGTTTACCATATTTTGTGGCAGCTTGAGAAAACCTAACAAAACTGCTCTAGAGTTTACACAGAAATGCTTACGACAAACGGTGGCCCGTTTTAAATCGCCCCACGAATCATTTGGAATGTTGACTGTAACTCTAGCTCAAATCCATTTCCCCAATATTCAGGGCTTAAACTAGTAGCAATTTGCTTAGTCAGACTCAGGAAAATGGTTACTATGTCTCGTCTGTACTAGATCATTCCGCCTTGTTATCCCGGGAACTTGCTAACAATGGTTTCGGTGTTTTGATGACAGGAGTAGGACAAATATACCTTTTCGATTTCCTCCTTATCAATTCTGATCACACATTCAGCAGGCTACCAATAAAATAGCATGATATAAACTGTCGAGTTACGCCTTTTGCCGGGGCCTGGGAATTCTCTACACCGTGTAAGTAAAAAACATTCACACCGTTTTAGCGGCAGAATACTAGTAGAATTCCAATATGGCATTTCCGTCACTTCCTCCGATCCCGTTGGGAAAAACTCTCCCATGTGATTGTGAAAATGGTAGCCACTGTCAGGTTATTAATGATTATCAATGTAGGAGTTGGACACACCATTAACTGCAGCGTTCTCACGGAAGCTTCAACACTAGAACACAATACTGATATCTAAATACGCTACCTGCAAGTCAGATCCTTGTATTACATGCGCTATGACCCGATGATGGCTCACTTGCAAATTGGGTCATGCCACATATGGATGCATCTTTTCACACATTTAGAAGTAGGCTTTTAACATTAAATTCAGTATTAGTCTATTGTTCGCCCACTGCGACCGCTTGTATCCTGACATCCTCGTTGGGCATCTTGAGATTAGTGTGTTTGTCAGCAACTGAATGTTAACCCAGTAACCCCTTCTTCACAAGGTCAAACCCAAATCCATTGGCGAATTTTGATGGAATGTACACATTTTGCTGTATCTATATCACATAACCACTATCTATTCGTTTTGTATATTTGAAACTGGGCTTTCTAACATTACATTTCAGTTATGTGGCCAGGAGTACAGTTGCATATTAGGCTCAAAATAAAATCCCGTTATGTACACAGAGCAACACCGGCCAGTAGCTTATGACACGGGGAAATTGGAAACCATAACTGAGCAATATGAAACGAAATCCAGCTGCGATATAACGAGGCCCAACCGCTAATACTATCAAGATTAGTTCCAGTGCAGATTAAGGAGGAAACGTTCAAGTATCATAATGTCCATTGCTAGCAGCCGTGAATTCCCAAGGCCTTCTCGAGGACGATGAAAGTGTACCAGCACTTCTGCTGGTAAATCCGTGTGAATAACACACAGCTCTTCACGGGCGCAAATGAGTGAAATGTAACCAGGTTGCGTGAAAGCGTTTAAATACCAAACAATTAATTGGAGATGATAATTTTCAACGTTCGCTAGTGTAACGATATACCATAGAGGAAAAGCGCAAAGTCCATGATTTTACTGCGAAACAGAAGCACAAAGTAGCATGCCACGGGTGATTTCCTCAGATCCATTAAAGACATAAATATTAATTCACCCGGTAAGTTTTGGCATCTGCATAAGGGTTCGATATGTGAACTGGTCTTTTACTCTGAATAGTGCTATCCGGCCATTTTGTGTATAAACTCGTTTACTAATGCTAGTGCTACTCTTCACAATTAGTTCATTGTAAGACAACTTCAAAGATCACATACACAACGCCAACTTCGTTTTACAATCGGTTTTGATGCCGCCATCTCCGTTTGAACTGAAGCACAGCACTTCTCTTCGGAATTCACCAGTTTCTACTTAGGTTGTATGCTGTCGTACCTGGTCTTCGCGCACAGTGTGCAAATTATGCCGCCATCGGTTTTGATCGGAGTATGCAGCGATTGCCAGTATTTCTGCCGACATTTTCAAAGCTATTTTAACGCTTTCACTGCCCTTCAGATTTGGTGATTTCACTAGCCTTGCATACACATCCTGATGTAAGTGGTAACCGAAATGACAGCAGTCAGTTTGCAGATAGCCTGGTTCCTCTTCTCTATACGAATTTTACATTCTTGGTGTTAATCGATCACGTTTACAATTACCTCATCTTCTTATTTCCGTCTCGGAGTGGACTCAGTACAGCGATGCGTGCATCATTCAACCAACTGTTAAATTAAAGTGTGAAAAGTTCATGTTACAAGCCATTCGTAATAGGTCCCGGAAACTATGATACCGTTGTCCATGGATTGGTAAAATCCCGTGTGCCCTTGTGCTGATTATTGTGACAAGGGCTCCTAGGCATTCGCAGTTGTTGGACAAATGTTCGTCCCAATGTGAGTCTGTCCATAGTGTGTCAATTAAGCTGTTTGTGTATTATGTTCATGTAAGAAAAAGGAAATGTTCCCACAGATGTTGAACTATGCTCAAGGACGTTCCTTTTTCATGATTATAACTTTACCGTGTTGATTCCGGACTAATTATTTCACGGTCTTTGTGCCAACTTCTGGGTTAATTGATGTGTGACATCGAATGATGGGTACATTCGAAGGGTTTTCTCTTAATACCCAAGATTTCATTCATGAACCTAAGTAACGAACGCATTTGGCTGTGGTGTCTAGTGGAACATCCTAGCCGTATATATTTTTCAACGCTTCTTAATAAAATTATTCGTAGCTACAGGATCCCTTTTATCGTCCGAAATTTGCACGATGACAGTTTTGCGTTTAAAAGCTTTAATGATCCAGGAATTGTTGTCGGTTCAGTATTGGCGGATGGTTAACCTTGACATCTTCCCTCGGAGTGCTGCTTGATTCTTCATTCCAAAGTTGCTTGCCTTGTGTCCTATTAATATGCGTCGTGGTTCAGTCAGTAGTTTTCACAATGGTTACAAAAAAGTGGCTAGCTCTTCATCCAGACTTATCTCATATTTCTTGCTACCATTGTGAGCGTCAGTGATCATTAGTCGTATCATACGTTTTCCGCACTGACGCGCAATAGTTAAATCCCTGGGATGGTTGATCGGTGATCTGTAGTTGAAACCGCGAATAACTAAATCGACGACACATTTGTAATGCTCAAACGTAGTTAAGTATTAATCGCACACCAAGCACTCAAAAATCTAATGAATTGGATTCCGTTTACAATGGAGTCAGATGCAAATAAGACTCTCCTTTTCTTGGAGATGCTGATCACTGGAACAAATATCGGTGAATTTCAATGACGCGCTCATAGGAAAGGCAAATATACGAACCAACTTTGAACTTAACAACCAGCCAATATGTCACAAAATAATTTGTGTGCGGACGCCATTTCACTGGATTGAATCACACTACAGCACAGCGGAATCCAAAAAAGAAGAAGAGAAATACCTATTCGATTCGTTTGAGCAAAACGGATACCCGCACAGCTTCATCCGCAGATGTCCAAACCACAAGCCTACAAACACCGACTTGACGTCAAATGCAAGCAAGATGGTCGTTTTGCTTTTTATAAAGATCATTTCTGAAATGACAAAGAGATTGGTCAAACAACATCGCGTCGCGATTACTCACAAGTCAACTGCATATTTGAAAAAGAACTGTGAAACCCAAGGGACAACCGGAACGCACAATAACAGGAAAAATTGTGTGTGGGAAATCAGTTACAATAGTTGTGAAGGGAACTATGAGGGAGAGACAGGCATTACAATACACCAGAGAGCTTGTAGAAAACATACGAATCATCACTTATTTCCACGCGTATGGATGAGACGGACACACTTTCAACTGGAACAAATCAGGGATCCTAGCTCAAGCAACAACAGAGAAAGGAAGGTAATTCCTAAAAGCATGATAATCCATTCCTAATTAGATCAACATGAGCATCGGCATAGAACTCGTGAACCAGCAGCTCTGAAAGAAAGATCTCCGGCTAAAAGAAAGACATGGTTTAGCTGTGGAAGAGAAAGAGTAGAGATCACGAGGAGCAAATGGAAATTATTATTGCCAAACGTAAACTGATCGCCGAACACGGATGGAATATACAATAATAAGGATTGTACACTGCGCACCACCGCACTGACGATGTCGTCTCGCATGGTAAAAAAGCATACAATCGTTTTATCAAGCTCGGAAAACCTGTCAGCCAATGAATATCAAAGAAGACTTTCAACCATATAATATTCCAACTTAATAGCAGTGAATGTGATAAGTACTGTAGTTTACAAATTTGATTATGGAATTTCATCAGGATCACAGTGCTTAATAAGGCGATATCCAGGCAACGTGCATATTCACTGGTTTCAATACACAAATATGAAGTTACACACCAATTTTAGCTGGAAAATTTAATGACTCCGGCACGTGGAAAAACAACATAGTCAAAGGAATTCTTATATGTGCGGCGCTACAAGAACCGGTCAAACAATCGACAAGTTGAATTGGGCGCAATTTACGCATTTCTTCGAGCACTGGACCACCACCGCAGTCCAACCTACTACCTTCAAAGTGAACACGTAATGAACGTCAGAGGGAAACGGGTCAGGAGTTACTTAATTTAGCTTAAAATGCGGCGGAACTGCGGCTGCTCTCATCGATAAAGCCTATGCTTATGTGTTCGATTAAAATACTGACGAATAGGCAGTGCATGTCTCACTGTATATATCAATACCCGACGTTTCTGTGTCAGAGTCAATGAACACAACTTTAAGTGCTTGCGCAGTCGAATGGTGTCTGTAACAATGGAATCTGTTGAATCGGGAAACCGAGTCGCTTTGGCAATCACAAAGCATTTGCTTACCACTGGCCACGGAGTCAATCCTGGTAAGTCATTCACTGTCATACTGCGGGTTTGGCGGCCTCACATGCTTAGGCTATTGGGTGCCCTCGTTATCTATCGCAAGCGACTGCCGCTGTGCCTTCAAAAACAGCTGACTGCGACACCAAGCCAACCCCGGGGGCACAAATCCGGAGCCATATATGATCTCTTTGACATTGTTTCTTGTTCATTTACATGTCATTGCTACATGTTTTGAGATTGATAAGTATGCACGAAATGGTGATATACTCTCACAATCTACGTCTTCAGATTTTCCTGTTTGGAACTAGAACATGGCACGCGCGGGACTACTCGACTTACACTTACCTACGTATCGATACACTCCACTTCCATACGCACTAACGCACTGATGGTATCACATCCGCTGGTGGCGAAACTTTTGCAAAATAACTGACAAGCTCATAGAACAGTTCATTTGACAAAGTCGCAATTTCCATTTGATCGCGATTGGTCTGCGCCATGAGTACACGTTCTCTCTGCGGACAAAACGTTTATGCGAACTCAAGTATGGTGTCTAACTACTGCAGGTTTGAAGTTTCGACAATCGCATTAGATGAAGCATACTACCGATCTTGCTTGCTGTTTGTTACTAAACCTAGTTTGATGGATTTTTATTAATCCTAGTAGCCTCAATGCGGGTAGCACTGGGAATGTCGCCGAGGTAGACTATGCAGCGTATGCAACAAAATTGCGCCGCTCGGAGAACCCACCAACTTTCTAAGCCGCATCCAGACCACAGCTTATCATAATAATTTTCTTACTTATTTTCACAACCCATTGCCCGCCAGAAGGTTTCCTTCACGAAGGAAAGTAACGAACGTATTTTGTTGTGCTGCCTGCTGTAACAGCCTAGCCGTAGAATTATATGTTTGTAATAAAAGTATTCATGCACCAGGCTCCGATGTCTCGGCAAGGTGTTACGCAAGCCAGCCCACCGACTCCCGCGACATGCGTTGTTATCCCACCGGGGGTGTGGATGCAAGAAGGGGAAGAATGGCCAGGCGATGACTTGGTGAAGAGGGATGAAAACCCTCAATTTGGAGCTTGACTCGATTGGAGCCTCTCGGCTCCCTGGTTGGGATCCAAAAGACAATGAACACGTTTGACGAGATATACTTGCTGACATGGCTAGATCCAGACCTCAGTGGCGTTCCTGCCGTTGGTTTCTTTGTTCGTCCCCATCCCTTTTAGCCTCCACATCCAACCACGACCTCATTTCTTAGCGTCCTATAACTTTATATAATAATTAATCTTGTTGCCCAATAGCCGGCTGATAGCTTTCCGGAACCATGCCCATCGGTTGCAGGTAGCTCAGCTGGCATGCAACAGAAGCACTAATTTTCTTTTTCTATTATGTATTACGGTAGAGTAGCTAAGTGCTTTACACCTCTAGCTAACGCGTATAATGATGATGATGATGCCGTTTTACTGTTTATCTTGGAAACCCTATGTGTCCGCCTGTGTTTCCGTTCAATGCAATAGCTTCAGTAGATCAGCACCTAATTGCGACCCATTCCACTCCCAATCACCGTTACCATCAGATTAAATGCTTTTAGTTCAAGTCGGATACACCTGACAGCCTACTTTATCAGTTGCAGTTTAGCAATCTCCAGCTATTCTGCTCTACACAGACACACTATAAGCTGAGTCTCCCGCAATAATTTGTGATTTGCAATAATGGTAAAATGCTGTGAGCTATTGTTACAATTATCGGTACAGCAGCACACAGCTACTTACAGATCCACGGACTACGGTATCACTATTTCCACGGCCTATTACGAGTGGCTTCCGACATTCACTTTAGCTTAAATACATGTAAAACTTGATGCATAAGTCCCGGTTTACTGAGGCTACGTGGAAACTGGAATAGCTGGATATGGTGAATAGTAAATGCGACCGAATAACTTGAAGGCACAAAACAAGTATATACACGATGATTCAGTCAATCTGCATACTGACTGCTGTCATTTCGGTTACCGATTACATCAGGATGTGTATGCAAGGCTAGTGAAATCATCAGATCTGAAGGGCAGTGAAAGCGTTAAAATAGCTTTGAAAATGTCGGCAAAAATACTGCCAATGGCTGCATACTCTGATCAAAACCGTTGGCGGCATAATTTGCACACTGTGCGCGAAGACCAGGTACGACAGCATACAACCTAAGTAGAAACTGGTGAATTCCGAAGAGAAGTGCTGTGCTTCAGTTCAAACGGCGATGGTCGCATCAAAACAGATTGGAGAAAGAAGTTGTTGTTGTGCAGGTGATTTCTGAAATCAACCTACAACGAAATTTTTGAATGGTAGCAGTAGCACTAGTAAGCGATTTTATACACAAAATGGCCGGATAGCACTATTCAGAGTGAAAGACCAGTTCACAAATCGTACCCTTATGCGGACGTCAAAACTTACCGGGTGAATTAATATTTATATCTTAGAAGGATCACAACGTTAAGGTGATCTGAGAAAAGCTCCTCTGGTAAACGGCATGCTACTTTGTGCTTCTGTTTCGCAGTAAAATCATGGACTTTGCGCTTTTCCTCTATGGTATATCGTTACACTAGCGAACGTTGAGATTCATCATCTCCAATTAATTGCTTGTTATCTGCAACTGCGCAATGTATCTGGTGTTTATTCGCAAATCTGTGCGCATGATGAAAATGTGTGTTTTAATTTCAGCGAAACTACTACTCTGTATAACCCTGTATTCGACTTGTAACACAATACTTCGCATCACGTCATTTTGCACTGCGCAAGTTATATTAACCCGGCAGAAAATACAACGCTTCCTACCCTTTAAAACAGTTCCAGGCATGATTATCTTGACGCGCTACTGAGGTAGCTTACACCGGTCTGGCTATGCAATTTGAAGCATTTGAATAGCGTTTATCTCTAATTCTCAGCGCTAATTCTGCTAAGAATAGACAAAAGGAGTCATGCCATTTCGGATAATGCTGATAAGACATGGTTCCCTGCGCTATTTGAAAGTACCCGTTATTGCATGTCATCGTTCGGCTGGTCAGCGTACTATGCTTGATTGGCGATGTCGCGGAGCCTCAGTTTGACAGACACTATGCACATGTACCTGCTTAGTAAGTGGGCTTGACGGTGCGTCGAGTAACAGAACGAAACAGCGCGGTGACGGAAATGGTCTGTGTGCCGAATAACTAATATACCATCTAGTATAACCCCTTCTATATTTTACTTGCAATTTCACGAGGTTCCTAAGACTGCATGGTCATTTTGTCAGGTATCAACGCGCAACCTCTGATATGGAAATCGTATAGCCAGCCGCGTCACTAATCTACATTGAAACATCAGATTAACGGGACCCTTAAGAGTTGTTTCCATTGGCGTGGACCGGTGACCGAATATGATTTTGTACAACTGTGCTCACCTTTGAGCTTGCGATAGCTTTTGTTGAAGCGGCTTAAAGCATTGGATTACCATGTTAGCAAGTCCAATGAAAAATGGGTGAAAATAGACTACCTGCGCTTGATGTGTGCACTTGCTCTGCAGATCCTCCTGAAATTGGTGAAAAGTAAACGTAGAACCATTGTTCGTCCCCAGGGTTATTGGTATATAGATAATACAGCAATACTTCGGCATACAGAAAAACGTTGCTTCAGAATTGGCAACTTACAGCGGAGGCACTTCAGTCCATTGCGGGTAGGCATCAATCAAGAAGCGGCACATGTTTCAACCTAATGTGCAGAAGAAGTAAGCGTGTAGGTGCTACCTTGATTTACATGGCCACTTCCATGAGTTTAGTGGTGAAGGTTGGATGTTTTTGTGCTTTAACATGCATCGCATTGATAAATTAGCCCGATGTCTGTCAAAAATGCCATCGTGCAAGCTCACTCATCCTCGTGACTCCCGGGTGAGTTTCGTGCAGCTCTTGTATACAATGTGTCCTCAACTGTGATCGTTTGATCGCTCTAGATCTAATTTGTAGGCAGCCATGTTCTAGAATAAGCTCTGAGCATCAGGTAAATTTTGATTTCAACTGCGGTTCCCATTTAGCAGGCTAGCTCTTGGAGATGAAACGCATATTATTGGCAACCAATAAGTATGGTTCGGTTTCTTGATGGATATCTGCGTTTAGCACAATTTGCCCTCTACATGCTGATGCACATGAAGCAGTTCAGTAGGTGTCGGTACGCAACTTGTTAGATGACTTAGCGGTTAAAAACTACCGCAAAGCTTCTTATATAGCTGTGCACACTGAGCGCCGGTCGCAAAATGACGTCCTATTCGTTCGAACGCCCGCCGCAACTGCCCAAACTGTCGTTTATTTATTCTGACATTATCTCGGACATTGTGGAGCGAGCCAGATCAACCTGAACCATCATACTCATGGCATGTTCGAGGAACGTTCTCTGCAATAGTTACGTTCCGAGCCTATAGTATTTGTTGCTCTGGTGTCGTAGGGATAGTAGCCTGATGTTTTGCACGTTTGAATGCAGATTATTTTGGATTTGGTAATGACGTATCGTGTCTAAGTCACTCCAAAGCAGGTGCTGGTTGACATTCATCTGAACTGGTAGCTAAATCTTGAAACGTCATTAAGGTGTGCGGAATTCGATCCGACTTCCAGCGAGACGTCAATATAAAACATCAAAACCAATCGCGAACCTGGAACGGAGTCTTTTAAACACCACAATCTACTTGTGTGGATTCAGAAACGGAACACTGAACGCTGATCACTAACTGCTGTTCATGGAGATGGTTGACAATGCAGCAAAGAAGAAGGTCACCCAACTCATAATTGTATCGCTTGAAAATGAAAATCCGACGATTTGGATGATGGAATGTCTCTGAGAAATTCGAGTAGACCTCAGAAAGGATGATCCAAATCTTATATGCGATTAGTACATTATTTGTGCAAAATCGATTTCAACGGAATCCGTGCTGCTATGGAGTAATAACTTGTCAGTTCTCCAGTGAGCACACCAGCTTATGAGTAACAATGGGTTTCATGATCTTGGATAGTAAAGGGAGAAAAGATACTGGACGGCAGTTTGAGGGCACTCTCTCGCATAGCCTTTGTGAACCGGAGTAATTACTCCAAGCTTCTGCATACGATGAACCTGGCTCTGGCCTAAGCATCCCTCAAACCACGGAACCACATTGGTTGCTAGGTGTCTTGATGCTGCTCCCAGTGATTGTGGGCAAATGACAACAAAGCGCGGGTAGCCGTGGTTACGCAGTGATGTGTGGGTGCATACGGTCGGCAGGGTAGCAAAGATTAGATATGGCTTGATGGTATGATCTTCTAAAACGTGGGCATAGTTCGTACGCAACTTCTTTGCCGCTTCTGTTACATTTTTGTTAGGCCAACAACCTTCTGGAGTGGGAGGAGTCCGTGTCCCAGATCCCGAAATCTATCGATGTAGTTGTAAGAGTTGTGGTTGGCGCTGAATGATTTTGCCATATTTTGCTGACATGCGGTTTCGTCTTCTATTAGCAGCTAAGTGCATAGTTTACGTTTGGTTAAGCATTCGTCCGAAACACTCGATGTTGGAGCTAATTCATGCTATGTTGTGTACCGCCAACCATTTTTGAATATATTGTTCTTTACAAAAAATCGGATTTTATTTATTTAAGCCCTTTTCTCTGGAGCATCTATAATTGGTCGGTTGAATTGCTTGACGAATTTGAGTCACGAGGATTTCGGGGGTCCCTTGACAAGGAATGACCCTTTGTGGCATTGAGAAATCTGGGTTACGTGATCATAGTTTGTGATGTCTTGCACCATCCCATGGATTCCAGTTCAGTATTCCGCATAGCAGATTAAGTCGAAACTGATGACTGCATAATCAGTGCGTTCCAAAGAAAAGTCCACACCCAATTCATTATTCACACCTTCCTCGTTCGTAAACCTATGATCCAGCAAATATGATCAGTTTCCTGTTCCGAAACGGGTGGTCAAAATGACTTTAATGAAGAGTGGAACACATCATACGAGCTCTATTAAAATCACTTTCAATTGTTCCTCGATTGTAACGATGGTTTCTAAAAATCGTATATATGAGGTTATATGTGGGTACATATAAGGACATTCTTCTTCTGCGTGCGTCCTAGGTCATTTGGCGATGTGACAGTCCAAGTCGGGTGTAAATTCTGGGTATCGATGCACTTAGGATAAAAAGAAAATCTCTACTTTAAACTGCATGCGGCATCAAAGTATAACGGGAAACCGGCAGTTTGAATCTTCTGTGGTCTCAAAGTGTAAGTCGCTTCGTTAATGCAGAATTACAACTCCATTTCTGTCTGTCAATTCGTATGAGCGACATGCTCGGGAACGAAAATATAGCACCCGTCGTTCCAACGTTAGCCGTATTTTAATGACATTGATGATATCGTACATATATGAAACGGTGGTCTCTCATTTCGACGATCTTAGTGAAATCGCTTTGAGCACTGGCATATAGAAAACAGATTAGATTCTCAGTCCATAGATGCTCACAGGTATTTAGAAGAGTTATGTGTTGGAGAGTGCCGAACAATGTTTGGTCAGCCGTTATTCCTTTTGAATGTGAGGATGACACGTCGTCTACAAATAGCTTCTGCCAAACTGCCTAAAATCCGTCGTTCGTATTTGCATCATTATCGAGTGAACGAGCTCTTGACTGAAGCTCCTTTGAGATTGCAGTTGTGTTTGCTATTTCAGTTAGTTTTATATATGTCCTTAGCGAATTCTCTTCAGCCTTAACGTAAGATCAGTCGGGACATATTTCAATTTTCCACGAACGATAAACACCCTGTCGCCGTTTCCTTTAACTAATCCAATAGTCTTTTTTATTTTTGGCCGCATCCTTTATAATTTGATGATAGCGAAATCCCTTTTAGAGGCAGCACTATGATAATGTCAAAGGAAATATCTTTGCAGAGTGAATCTCACTGTCCCAAATCGCACTCCTAGGTTTTGCTTCTTCACTTAGTAGCAAGTACTAGCATGAAATGTAGAAAGATTACATTTAGACGATCTGGCTTGCTAAGTCCTTACGAAATGTTCCTTTACTTTTGCTGTGCGTCCCAACTGAGATCAGGATAGATGCGTATCTCACACGATCCGCGTTGCAGCTCAGTTGACAACGGCCTAACACTTTCTACCTTAATGGCAGATGCTACTGCTGCTCTAAGAATTATGGGTTTGTCATATGTTTCAGAGTTAAGGGGGCAAGTATATCTGCAGGCTTATGGGTTTGGTTTTGACGTTCATGAAAGCGCAGGATAGGCTCAACTGGTTTTTGCCGAGACGCAGTTTACCCCGATGTATGATGGCGTTACCTTCAAGGATCCTTTACACACAACAGCCAAGGCACTAATAATGAATCCACTTTGCGCCTAACTGTGTGTTCAGGTGGTCATTGATCCGGATGTTTTTCTTAATGATCCACCTCTACCGTGTAGTTTCTATTCGATTTAGCGGCATTTATAAAGAAGACACAGCAAGAGTGTCATTCAGGAGACAATAGTGGCAATTTCTGCACTTTTGATTAATGTTTCGAGGGACTTAGGCTCGGCAAATGATATTTGAGCAGCAGATAGAGGGAGCTAGTGTTCGGATGCTCCATCCTTATTCTAGAAAAAGATTTTTGAGGCCGGTGGATTTTGATTGAATACACGCATCAGGTTGTGCCACATTTCGTTGTCCTGAGTACCGATTGATTATCAGGGCTATGGTTTATTTTCGATCGGCGCGACCCAGGTTGAGTGCGGCACAGGTGAGAGGAATCAATCTTTTTGAATCCGTCCTAGCACCGGCTCTAGCTTCAGACATATCGCGAAAGAGGAATTTCGTTCTGTTCTGTACATGGATTGCTGTTGAAACAAGATTGTAATCACAAATTTTCCGTCCGAATTGCATCAAAAACGCAACTCTAGACTTTTAACAGTGCAGGTAAATGAAGAAGCCCTGGGCTCCAACCACCTCCTCCCAAGCAAGGTTGCGCCAATTGGGTTAACAGTGAGTAGGGAAAGAATAAGCTTAATATTTCTGGAGGTACTTTCATAAATATATGCCGGTTACATTGACCGTTTATACAGTGTAAGTATGTAATTCAGCCTAGGTTGTTGACAGAACAAGATAAGGAAATACCACATTTATTAGATACAATTGTGAGTACTGGGAAGAAAATGAGTAAAAATTATAAACCTTCAAATAACCAGTAGTTAACCAAGCAGCCCCTTATAATTTCATATGCTTTGAACGTATTGTCTATTGAGAGAAGGCCGTGACCTTCGGAATAACGACACTATCAACTACTCAGTTGGTAACAGGCCTGGCAGTGAAGCGTAGGTCATGCTATATCCCAATTAAGTTGCATATTATGTAGCCCAGCCTCCATGGCTTAATGGCTAAAGCAACTGGCTAGCTGTCGTCTGCGTCCAGCGGGAATGGGTTCGATCCCCTCTAGGGGAAAGAGATAATGTGCAGCATTGACGAGGTATAATAGAGCAAAACGCGTCTGGTGAATTTTTGACGATTCGGTGCTATGTAGCTTGTGAGATACTAGGAATTAAACATCAGAAATTTAAAAATCCTTCTATTAATTAGTAACATAGCATGGAACCTGTAATAATTTTAAATGCTATGGACGTACTTTTCAGTGAGAGTAAGTCATGACCATCTAAGTCTATCCACTGTAATCTGCTAAGTTAGTAACCTATATGGCGGCGGAAAATAGGTCGTGTTATATCCCAGTTAGCTTGCTAATTATGTAGCTTAGCCGACATCCGCATTTCCTCAGTGGCTTGAGCTGCTGGATTGTTGGCAACAGCTTCTAGCTCTCATGAGATTTATTCTTAGTAAGGAATCGAGTATACCACTGACGAACCCCAATAATGCGAAAGTCGTCTGGTGCTTTTCCGGACAAGGCTGTGCTATGTAGCTTGTGAGATACTAAGAGAAAAACAATAAAATAATTGAACATCCTCACTCACTATTAACTAGTCGCTTTTTGATCACGTTGGCCGATACCAGAAGATTTGATTCAAGCACGTTATCTGGTCTTCTATACATATATATTACGTATAGGTGTCCTTATGATATGGGTTGTTTTAGTGCGTGATATTCGATATGAGAAAATGACATTCTTCACCCCATAATTTTGACCTTTGGTATAGGTGCTTTTAACTTAGGGTGAAGCAGAAGCTTGGGGGTACGAGTTCGTTAATCACAATCAGACCCCATCCAATTTGACGCGAACTCCCTCAGGACTTGATATTAGGACCACGATTATTCTGAGTTGTATCTATGCTATCACACGCCTTATAATTTAGAATAGCCCGCTCCATAGCGATTAGATCTGGATGTGGGCAGCGATAAATATACAAATTGAAAGCACAGTGCTGCAAGCCGAACGGGATATGCTTTACTCTAAGTCAGTCCAGAATCTTTTTTGGTTTAATGCTATTAAACGTG
Organism: Dicrocoelium dendriticum; assembly: GCA_944474145.2. Taxonomy (NCBI): domain Eukaryota; kingdom Metazoa; phylum Platyhelminthes; class Trematoda; order Plagiorchiida; family Dicrocoeliidae; genus Dicrocoelium; species Dicrocoelium dendriticum. The sequence continues at coordinate 269,138,943 of OX104063.1, forward strand.
GAGTGCTGCAAGTACCGAATCACGTGGTGAGTTCTGAACACTAGCATCCAGGAACTTCAATTGTATTCTGGCGTAAACTGCCTGGGCGTTTTGGTCCAGGCCGACCTTGGGTGTATGAACCAAGCTGAAACGGTATCATTAAGAAACATCTAACACATGGCATGCATTCGGATGAATTTACCAGTTGTCTTAGCAACAGTTTTCTAGCTACTACATGCTGGATACGCAACACAAGTCTGAAAGCTATGACTAAGGAAAGCTTTCACCGCATAGGGGATACTTCAAAGTAGGCCTACAAGAATGTCGAACGTTTGTGATGTTTGCCGTATTAACAAAGGATTTAATTGCTCGTGGTCTTCGGTGGACATTATCATCAATAGTTTAGGGAACTCATTTTGACATACCGTATTTTGCGAAATCCCAACCAAAAATTACGCCATTTGCAATAGCTCAGTCACAGCAGTATTTTGAGAGACCAACATCTCAAGCTAGCGGAGCAGCCCAGTTGTTTGGAATGTAGTCGGAATTTTTTCGTACCCGTTTACAAAATGTGGAATGCCCTGCCGGAAGCTGTCGTCTGTTCTCCTACGCTGGCGAGGTACACAGGCCCGGAAGACCGTGCACTCATTTCGCTGCACCATCACACATGGGGCATTACCTACGGATCAACACAAGTCTCCACTCTTTTTGACCTCTGTTATGTGTTCAAAAGTATGCGATAACATTTGTTAGCAAAGTCTCCTTTGTTGGCAGTCGTTTATAATGTCTTGGGAATTTATGCTATGTACACAGTTGTAATGCTTGGAATACCGTAACCAAATCTGTCGTCCTTGCTCCCACACCGGTAAAGTTCAAAACACGAGTTAAGTGTGTAATTCTTTCGATTCAGCATCTCACGTGACTTATGGCCCATGCTTAAACACGAGGGTCATTTAGAGAGTTCATTGCAGCTGATCTACTGTAGAAAGTTCCACTTTTTTCCCCTCCGATATGTGTTCACAAGGAGGCTCCACAAGGTTTAGTAACAAATCATTTTTGTCACAAGTTATGGACTTACCGACAATTTACCATGCTCGATAAATATACTTAGGTGGATCCATTGGGTGAAGGCACCTGCTAATCGTTTACCCACATTTTCCGTATTCATCACTCTCATCCTACGAGACCCATTACACTATGGCTTCTGAACCGGTATAACAAATTTTCCAATAAGATGGATTAGTTAGCGACTTCCACGTGGTGAACATCATTTCGTGCAGAGTGAGGTATGGATCGTTGGAGAATTCTAGATATGCATATGTAAGCCGGATGTCGAAAATCGTCGCTTTTGGGACGAAGTGCACATTGCGTCTACAATCAGAAGTGTTTTCATGCATTTCACCTCATTAGTAGCAAGTTAATCAACCTTCGCGATTGGCGGATGTCATTATTTGATCGCATGAACTGTATCGGGAAGGAAGTCGTTCAGATATTGATTTAATTTTTGCGCCAAGTTGGCCTTTTCTGAGCAGGTTGCATCCTAAAGCGCAGGTAACGTTGTTCTTAACGTCCCAAGGTGGCCGATCCCTATCAAAATTTTCTGGAGAAAAACTCTTTACGGACTGCATGCGTGACGGATTTGACGCGCCACAGAATAAAGTCACTGTTCACAACCACACATTGACAAGTCGAATAGAGCCAAACTTCAATATTTCCTTGACAAGTACAAGAATAAGATACTCTGTTTACATCTACCGTTTTCGCGATATCTATAAAGCCTTGACAGTTTACACTACAGATAGTTGAAATCAAATTATCGTCATCTACTGAGGAGTGTGTTCCGATTGATTACTTCTTTATTTTTCACAGCCTGTACAATTTTCTGCCACTGCAGTTCACATAAAGAGCAACGTGACTTTTGCAAAACATTGCTTGTAAACATTGATCACGCCTGATTTGACATAACTCGAAACATTCGGGAAATAAAATAATTATTTGTATATTTATTTTTAAAAACCCCTTCATAGGACTAATGCCTGGGTGAATTATACATGGAGACTGTTCCATGCAGTGGGTCGCCACCATAACGACCCACATGCAAAATGTGAATCGTTTAGCTCCTGTTCGACATCTTCATGTATCTATAGCTTTATTACATACCTTCCTGCACGGAAACCACTATTGTAGTGCCATTTATAATGACGACTCTTTTGTTTCTACCATAAGATGGGTATGGAGTCCATCCAATCACAGCTCAAACATCATTCAACTGACATCAACCGACCCGCCATTAAATTCGAAGACCTGCCATATCGTTGTGTTTGTCAAACATGTTCACGTTGTCATTAGAGTGCGATCACTTCCCGAATCTGTGGTAAACATCGTTTATCAAATGACGTAATAGAAGGGGTCAATAACAGAACCTCGCTAAATATCTGCCTATGCATTACAATTCTATTAATGCTGGATTGCTCTAGAAATTAATTGGCAATGAAATCATAAATTTTGTCTTTTCTCTGGGACTGCCTCAGGAATCTCAGCGTAAGTGCACTGGGAATATCTTCTTTACAACTCGCAGGCACACAACCTGAATTACATCATAACAATGTTATCTGCAAGTTTAATAATATTCCTGGATACGCATTTGCATCCGATCAGGTGTCTCACAATGGACTGTTGACAAATTGAACCATTTGGGATCAGAGACACATTAATGAACCGGTCAACGCCATACCTAAGCGAGCGTTGTCAAATGGTAACTATGAGGAAACTTAAATGTTCCCCAGTCCAATTTCGAGCGGTGTCATCCATGAAAGTTTACTTTGTCCTTCTCATTTTCTACTCTATATTAACGACATGGCCACGTCTATGATATGTCGTAGATCAAATTCGCTAATAAGATTAAGAATCTTCTACACATTTTATATTGAACAACTCTGAGGCACAGTGCTGCTATACAGGATGATATCGTTTCACTTTATAAATGATGTAATACGGCCGATGATGTTCTTAGCTGGTATATCATGCATCATGTCAAGCTGGTGACTGGTTCCTGAAGAGTTAGTTAAACTGAACATTGTACACTGAACAATAACAACGGATTTATCCAGATTAAGCAGCGTTGCTTTACAAGTCACGTGGGATAGTAGGTGGAGATGTGGAAATAACAATAATGATAAAAATAATAGTAATTCAGTTAATATATTAAATTTGCAAATAAGGTCTTATCCTTCTCTGCGCTGTGTTACTGCAATCCGCTTAGATTCACAGCGCCCACATTTAATCGCAACTAAATCCATGGTAAACTCCAGGTGTAGGATGGAGACAATGAAAAATGAACAATGATTTATAACTGGTAAAATAGCAGGCGCTTGACATGTCCCGTAGGGTGTTTAGCGTGACAAAAAAAGATAGCGAAAGCATAGTGAGGTCGTCAGTTCGGGCGCTTACAGGGGGAGTTTGAAATGAGAATGTTCACACATAAAGGAACGGGGAATTGGTTATTGTTCAAATCATAGGCGAGAAAAATGAAAAAAAGCTTGCAAGGACAACGCTTACTCGTGTGCAACTGTCTTGTGCCGACAGGATAAAGGAATCTAGTTAAATAATAGTAGCGTTCATCAAATTTCGTGCAAGGTGTTTGCAGTGACTCATTCTCTGGTAGGTTTATGGCACTATCCCCAGTCTGTTGTGCATTAGTGCCAGCATCTGGTGGTCATGAGCTATAGCACGTGGTAAAAATGTGACAGGGTATCGTCAAGGTGTTTTTTGAAAAGGGATCGAGTGAGTGCATTAATTACATGTTCCGGAAGGGCGTTCCAAGGCTTTGCAACTCGAAGGGAGAAATAGTTTCGCCGACATTCCAGGCGGCTGTACTGCGTGAAACCGTACTTTGTCCTTCTCATTTTCTACTCTATATTAACGACATGGCCACGTCTATGATATGTCGTAGATCAAATTCGCTAATAAGATTAAGAATCTTCTACACATTTTATATTGAACAACTCTGAGGCACAGTGCTGCTATACAGGATGATTTCGTTTCACTTTATAAATGATATAATACGGCCGATGATGTTCTTAGCTGGTATATATTGCATCATGTCACGATGATGATTGGTTCCTGAAGAGTTAGTTAGACTGAACATTATACACTGAACAAAAACAATGGATTTATCCGGGTTAAGAAGCGTTGCTTTACAAGTCACGTGGGATAGTAGGTGGAGATGTGGAAATAACAATAATGATAAAAATAATAGTAATTCAGTTAATATATTAAATTTGCAAATAAGGTCTTATCCTTCTCTACGCTGTAGTACTGCAATCCGCTTATATCCACAGCGCCTACATTTAATCGCAACTACATCCATGGTAAACTTAAGGTGACGGATGGAGACGTGGCGATAAATGACGAAGTGTAATTGGATGAATGTGTTCTCCAACCGCCTTTTCAGTAATCAGTGTCGGTGCAGACAACCGATTCTAGGAGAACATTACACGCGTGTTAGACACAATTGAAAAGGAAATTTCTGTGTGGCGATCCAGACGGCCATAAGTTTTGCGAGTTACAAAGGGTGACCCCCTTAGGGTTGTATTTGTGCCGATTCGCTGTAAAGGGCGGCACACATGATGTGAGTTTTGTCGAATCATTATGTCATAATATAGTGTCCTGCTAGTCTGCGATAACTACCACTGAAAATCCCCACTTGTTGCAGCCTCTCACGCTATGTAAGATTGCACATTCCAATTACATTCTTAGATGCCCGACGTTGTGGCTGCTCCAGTGCATTAATGTCGTGTTTCAGCCATTGATGCCAAACTTTAATTGCGTACTGGACATGGGGGCGAACACGCACTCTGAGCATTTGTCTAAATGGGGAGCTATTTATTTGTGCATACGCCCGTCGCAACAGTCCGAGGTGCTGGTTTCCAGTCTTTGAGGCCTTTTCGGTTTGCCTGAAATAACCCAAGTCATCTTGATCCAGAACACACAAGTCACATTCTACGGTTGATTGTTGCGGTGCATTCGTTTCGAATAGATATTGGTAGCTGGTGTGAAGTCGGATGAAACGTACTTTGCATTTATCGACGTTTAAACGTAGTAAGGTCACTCCGAAGCAGATACTGGTAGGCATTCACATTTATCCTGCGCCAAATCCTATTATCGTTGGCAAATATTAGGGAGTTACAAGCAATTCCGCGTGCAGAGTCATCAATAAACACCAAAAACAAACGTGGACCTAGAACTGGGCCTTGCGGCACACCACACTCGAGTTGTATTAGGTTCGATAAAGAGCTCCGTACTCTGATCACTAATTTCCGTTGAAGTAGAATGTTGGCAATCCACCTTAAAGAGGATCGCAGGTCCCGTAATGCAGGAGCTTGCAGTGCAGTATCCGATGGTCTAGACGATCAAATGCCTTCGAAAAATCCAGGTAGATCACATCAACGCCTTCTCCAGCGTCAGTTGACTCGGTTCAACAAACGCTTGGGATTGTTAAATTCATGTGCATGAACGCTTTTGGCGAAAACCGTGCATCTTAGGCGTGATGCACTTAGAGTTTTCCAGATAGCACATCAGTGCATCGGCAACTATGGATTCCATGAACTTGGAGAGTATAGGATGAAGGGATACTATACGGTATTTGGAGCGCTGAATTCTGCTTATACCTATGTGAACCGGATTAATATTCCAAGCATCCACATGGCGACAACTTGGTTCTGGTGTGAGCAGCACTGGCAAAACTAAGCTGTTGGTCCTGCCTGTTGGCATGCTGCTGCTTCCAGTGCTTCTAGAGGAATGGTTCCGACTTCTGACGAGCTATGTTTGGGTAGAGATGTCAGTTGCAATACAGCCTCCGTGGTAAACGTTATAGGGGTTTTTCTTTTCGGTGGGACGACAAAGGTTGGAAGATCGCTTAGTTTCGTGGCTGTCTGAAACATGGGTGCATATTGCACCCGCCACACGTTTGCTACTTCCACAACCGTTCTTGTTAGACTACCAGCATTCCAGTGTAAAGGAAATACTTGCCTCACATTTCGTGTGCTGTTGACGTGCTTGTACATGTAGGTTTAGCCTTGAATGTTTCTTCGATGTCCTGCTGGTATGCGGCTTTGTCTTCTCTTAGCAGTTGAGTGCAGTGGTTACGTTGGTCTACGTAGTCGTCCGTTTCTAGTGCTGGTGCTTCTCTGTACACTCGTCATGCTGCGTTGCGTACTGCCCTACATTTTCGAGTTCTGCTCCTAATGAAAGAAACTGATTTACACTCATTGCAAACACGTATCTCTAATGATTGCAATCAGCTGACTAAATTTGTTGACGAACTCAAACCAGGCGACTCCCAAAGTTTCTTCGCAAGGAACGTCTACGTTGTAGCTCTGACGAGCTGGACTAATCTATCGTAGTTTGTGGTGGTTCGCACTGATTTATCATTCTCAAACTGATATTCCGCATAGCAGACGAACTCGTAACTAATCACTGCGTGATCACTGTCACTCATTGGGCAGTCTGCGACCAGTACATCAATCATATACTCCTTGCTGTTAAGCACCTTATCCAGCACAGATGGTCACTTACCTTACGGAACCGAGTAGGAAGAGTGACGTGATTGTAAAGAGGAAGAGTTTAAATTTACCTTGCAGATCTGCTTTGAACTCTCCTCCTATCTTGGCAGGAACATTTAAACACTGTATGTTGAAACCCCTTTGATAAGTATGTGATTTTAATTTTGTTGTAAACTGTACCTTAAAGCGGCCGCTAGGTGGCAGTCTGTTTCGGGTGTAGAGTTGGGAGGCTGGTTCCCCAAGAAGATAAGGCAAGTGTCATTGCTTTTAATTTCAAGTGGCACTAAAGAGAATCTGTGAAATGCGTGTTAATCCTCCACGGCTTCACACCGTTGGTCACTTCGTATTACAGGATTATCCCGCCTCCATTGTGAATCAATCATCCGGAACAGCCACATGCCCGGTAACGAAACTTCAGCGACCGTCAGTACCATGAGCAAAACATCTCGGTGATATCAAAGACATCATAGGAAGCGGAAGCTTAGAAGCATTCAGTTCGGCCATTTTATACAAACACCTCGCGCATTCGTATACAAGCATGCCAGTTTCTCTCTCGGTAAGTTCCCACAAAGGGCTAATTGATTCAAGTGTCGGAGAAAGCCAACCGATGGAGAGGACGGCAGTTACTCGTTTTTGTTTGGATAATGATACCTCGTGCGCAGCTTGTTTCGGCCAAGGTGCGTCCAAGTCTTCGTTTAGTCTTAGGTTAAAGTCAAATAAAGAAGCAGTCAACTTAAGATAATCTATCATGGTCAGAACGTCTGCTACTTCAGTTGCTTTGATATTTGAAATTTGCAAAGCTTTTGCGACATTCAACCGAGGTTCAGCAAGAAGGCACTTCCGATTTCTAAACCATCGATAGCGCCACAACGTTATCCAAAGAAAGTGTTTTTACAAATAAACAGACACTTTTCTGAATCTGAATTTCCGGTATCTTAAACATTATTAAAATGATGTTCTGGCAAGCCATGTATGAAGATTGTGTTTAGGAGCTCTTGCATGATGCGGCCCTCTTCGATGTTTCTTTTGATTGTCGCGCGCCGCAAGGAACATCAGGATAGATGCGTATCTCACCTTATCCGTCTCTTAACGCGCTTGCGGAGAGCAAAACGGTTTCTACCTTGGTGGAGTATTCTAATGTTACTCAAATAAGTTTGGGTTCTCCAAAGTGTGGCGAGTTCGAATGAGCAGCTATGCGTATTATTTTTATGGGTCTGACTTTGACGCTCATTAGTAGGCACATTGAGTTCCATTCGTCTTGCTCGTCCGATAACTTACTCTGCTACGAGATTGTATTAAATTCGGGGAGCATTTAGCATACAACAGACGGGGCAATATTGTTGGATCCCCTTTTCGTTGATCTACAATTTATGGTTCTCGTTTATCCTAACATTGAGACAAATGTTTCTTCGGTGACATTCTCTAAACCCTCAAATCCTTTTTCATTAGGGTGTTTGCGGATTCGCAATTCGCCCTTCAACCTGGTGTAGCTACCAACCTAGTAGGATTGGTGTCGCTATGTACTTCTCTAGCTTTGAAAACAACGCTCATTGATAAGGTGAGCATTGTGGTTGCAAGGTCAAATGAGTGTTAGGCGTGTTCGCACAGTCCGTGTGATGGGTTATGCAGGCAAACTGGTTGACAAGTTCGCAAGGAATGGCGAGTGACTGGAACCTGCTTACTGAACCTGGACACTGCACTAAACACATGTTAAGAGATCGCAAATTCTATGAGCTTTGCGTCCAGTAACGTTGAATTGGTATAAGTTTAGACTTTACGGACTGCCTCGATAAATCTGTGTAGTGGATTTTGTTGGTAGTGTAATGTTCGTAGAAAGTAGAAGTCACTAGTAAACTGCACACAATAATCTGCCTCGACGGGGAATCGAACTCCGGTCCCACGAATTACTGGTCCGCTGCTGTACCACTGAGTTACCGAGGGCTGACGAACAGGCGCACAATTTAATACACGACTTCTGCTTGGTGCTCGACGTATTGCCAATTAGCTCACAGTATCTGTCCTGGTGTTACAGATTGGCTCACTCACTCGTCACTTCCCAATGGACCGAAGTATCTGTCCTTCTGATGTCCAAAGGGCGATTGTAGATTACTTGTGGGTTTTTGTGATCAGTGTAATGTTCGTAGGAAGTAGAAGTCACGATTAAACTGCACACAATAATCTGCCTCGACGGGGAATCGAACCCCGGTCCAACGAGTTACTGGTCCGTGGTTACATTCCCTGTCGAGGCAGATTACTGTGTGCAGTTTAATTGTGATTTGTACTTTCTACGAACATTGCACTACTCACAAAATTTCACCAGCAATCTACCCCCACCCTTTGGACATCAGAAGGACAGATACTTCGGTCCATTGGGAAGTGACGAGTCAGTGAGCCAATCTGCGACACCAGGACAGATACTGTGAGCTAACTAGCAATACGTCGCGCACCAAGCAGAAATCTGTATCGATTGGTGTCAGACAGAAAGGCTATTGGGCTCCAGGTGATATATATATATATATATATATATATATATATATATATATATATAGACTAATCCCGTGGTAATTTGCACACGAACCAACAACGATCTTTGGAATACCAGCAAAATATCGGATTTTTTCAGAACAGAAAGACACTTTTTATTCATGCCAGATTTTTGCTAACAACAACGTCAGCTGGTTTATGTTAGACGCGCCGCCGTACCTGAGCAGCGCCAGGGGAAGTCGGTCTGAGCCAGCCGCATTGAACTGCTTCAAACGTCTAATCTTGAAGCAGACTTGATCTTCGCTGGGTGGAATTGTTGGGACGAGCCAGGATAGTTAACAAGGGGTACTGCATGTACTGATGGACGGTGGAGGGCAGTTGGATTTGGAATACAATTGCTCCTCCCATCGGTCTAAATGCCTTTGTTGGTTGATGATTGGAAAGTTATCCACCTCACAAATAAATTTACTAGCACCGGGCTTTCTGCGACCAGTGAATCGAAGGAGTTGAAAAAGCTTGCAATTTTTACCAGAGAGCGCAGCATCTGCAACCATAAAGCACACTCAACCGCCAGTCTTCATGATACGTTAGCTTTGATAGAGCAGCCGGTTGACAGAACGCCACCTCTAGGTGTAATCTGATTGACCCGGGAGATCTTTCCGGCATTCAAACAGCCTCAAGGAACGAGCATTGATCCAGCCTTTAAACGAGGTCGAGCTAGGTCGGAAGTGGACTCTTTGGAACTGGTCATCGCTTTCTGTACACAAGTCCAGTGTTATCCTGTGTTGCGGCAGATTGCAAACGGGTAAGCATGTCAATGAAGACTGATACCTTGCTTGAACAGGGGAATAAGTTAATCTGTTTACATTCATCTCGGGGTGTTTCTTGTTCCTTGACCTAAAAACACATGCATATTTTCTCGTAGAGTAGTGCATAATCGGAGTCAACGAGGGTGCACCAAAAACGTCTGCTGTCCAGTACGCTGCCACGCCATCTGAAGCTGATGGCAAGGTGATCAATTTGAGACAAATGTTGTGTTGGTGAATGGGGACGCCACTTTGCAAAACGCTTCTTCGTACGTCTGAAGTTAGTGCTCGAGAAATAGAGACGATTCTTCGCACAAAATAAATGCCGCTTTCTGTTATCAATGTAGTCCACATCGAGTGCGTATTGAGTACTAAGGTGGCCTTCGTATAGAAACAGGCTGCAAACCCATGCATTAAAATTCCCAACAAGGATAACGTTTTGCTTTGGGCAAGAGCTGATGTAGCTGCCGATAGAAGCCGTCCATAACCGCAGAGCTCACAAAAAATTTGCGTCTCACTTCACGGCGCTTGTTGATTGTACATGAATCCCGAGGCCGAAATGCGTACAATCGGGTGGTAATCGGGATCCAGTCCAGTAGTTTTGCCTCGGCCATGCCACTTTGTGGTATAGCTACACCAGCCAGATTCGCTGAGGATCCTCCTGGATCTCTAGGAAGACACAGATGATATCAAGCATCAAGGTCAGTGAGGATGTCTAGGTAAGCACGTTGTTTGGGTCGTGCAATTTGTTTTCTGAATGATAGCAGACGTCGATATCGAGTGACCACAGGGTGCGCGCTGGGCCGGCTTGCTGTCCAGTCTACGAGATATTCCGAACGTTAAAGCACGCCAGGCAGTACGACCGTCGGGGTCAAAGCGGAGATATAGTTTAAATTCCATCATTCGCAGTGCAACCGGAATCGCAGCCAGTTTTTTGAAAATATGTATCGGGTAACGAATAGTAAGGATGGTTAGCAAGCAAACAATTGTCGTGTGAAGAAGTCGCTTGAATGTAAGAAGAAGAAACTGTAGCCGATAAGCACGTTTTAGAGTAGTCGTTGTCAATGTGAGAGGGCATAAAACTACCCAGTTGCGGTAGCCGAAGAAGCGAGTATATTAAGGGAACAAAACCCGAGCCCATGTCTAACGCGCTAACCAGAAAGACAGCGAGGCGAATTTAGAGAATCGCGCTAACTGGATGTCGGTCATTGACTGTTCAGTTTATATGGCTTTTGTTTGATAGATCAAATGCAGATCAAATGCCAAACCTTTTCACGAAACCAAGATAATTGCTGGAGTATAGTGCCCTACCGATTTTGAATACTGTATTCGAAAGCTGCACTGGAACGGGGTACATTCGAACCACTCAGCATGCACTGCGAGCAGGTAGTAATCTCGCGTTGAATGTTGATAAGTGACTGATGCTAGATAAAAACGTATTGCATTTGCATGCGCGCGTAGGCACGCCCAACTGCGTATCTTATATTGAAACTCGCTCCGCTTTATTTGTTACTTATACTAACTTGTTACACGTTTTCCTTCTGCTCTCTAGGTACGCGCCAACTTATTACGGCTGACGTCTAGGAGAGAACATGTCTGCGCCGAACATCACAAATATTCTGGTTCTGTTCTAATAACAAACCGTGTTTGAGCAGTTGGCAACGTTCCTTGATTGGCTGGAATTGCTTCGCATCTTGAATCTGGCTGTCTCTTTCGGAGAAACACAAATAAACTTTCGAAAATCCCTTGAGGGTGAAAATCTGATATATTTTGTCCCCGTCCTTACTGTGAAAGCCCGCTCCACCATAATAAGTGCCATGAATACGTTCACTGATCTTTGGGGGGTTCGAAAAAGTCTATTTATAGCTATCTGCATCGGCTCTAAGCTCTCCAAGAAAACAGACGAAAGTTAAAACGAATTTATGATTCATTTACTCTAGGCGGTACCAAACTGTCAATACAAAGCAATTGGTCTAGATAGGTTTGAACAGTTCATATTGCTCCAGTGCCTGAAGTATGAGATCTTAGATCAGTATACCCGGGAGAAATACCATTCACAAGCTGACTTTTCGCTGATTTGAGACGAGGCCTACCTGCTAGGGTAGCGCACAGCTACTAGAAACGCCTATACTTGAGGAACCATCGGAGGATTTGCGATGGGATCAAAGCACTCCAAAATATCCTGGAAGAAATTTGATGTCTGGCTTCTTGGTCAGTAGGTGATGACAATGCAAGCACAGTACTGGGGTCTTGTGAACGGGTTTCTAAAAGTCAACAGAGAGATAGATGTTTGTTTATTTATACCGTTCCAAGGAGAAAATGTTTCAAACGCAGTTAACCTAACATTACGTCTGCTGTAATGCGCACTTATGCCAACGGTGTCTGCGAATTCTTCACAAGACACGATGACTAGAGATCAACTACCATCCTGAGCGTTTGTCAGTCGGTTTGGCCTCCATATGATTTATCAGTGCACCTGGCGCTGTGGTGATTTCTAGGTAGGCAAGACCGATCTAGGACACAGAGTGAGGCTGAAGATTATCTAAAGTGGTTAAATCAATCCATGGTAGGACTTAGAGGGAACGATCAATTGGAGATTCAAAAACTCGCCACCCCTATTATAAAACCCCTCGTGATGACAGGCCATCCCGTGGATCCATCGAAAGGCTTCAAGTTGCCAATTATCAAATGCAACTTGAAAATAATGGCAATCAGTGAGGCATTACTGATTGCGGTAAACCGGCCAGCATTGAGCGCGCAAATGCAGCTGAAGCAGTCTATCAGATAGCCGTGGTCTTGACTGCATAACTTCGATTATCCGTATAATTTCGTTGAACGTAGATACATCAGTTATTTTACCCAAATGGATTAGTTTGCGCTTGGTGATAATAATCTTACTTTTAACATGTCGCAAACTTTGTCTTCTATCTGCTTTGAGCAAGTGGGTAAAATAGGCACAATTGTTCCCTTTCTTCAAAAGATGACTTTTCGATATTGATGCGAAGACATTGACTCGGTTGTTATCATTGCGGTGCAAGTTAAAGATGGTACGCGTGCAGATTAGATTATACAACGATTGTAGCCAGTCAGGTTGAGATCCAACCCCGTACGCTAGAACTCTATCAAGGAACGACTTGCCAGTAAAAGGAACCAATCTGGCTATGGTTGCATCTTTCCATATGGACGCCTGACCTGATCGCAAGCACGCGTATCTTGTGACAGAAATGCTATCTGTGGGTATTCTTAACCAGCTATCGTTTGTTTGCCGCCTCAAGTTTGGAGCATTTCTGGCCGGAAATATCCGCCCTACGTGGGTTGAAACATTGCACAACTTGCAAGGCTTTCGTGCAAGAATCACCAAAGAAGCGTTCGCTGACGAGTGCATCAAACACCTATGCAGTCTTCCATCAGCTCACTTCACAAGAAAAAAGTTAGAAGTTCTTGCACTAGGAATAATGCATAGGCTGCCACTGAGGAATGTTTACCGGATTAGCACGCAGGTGAATTTTGTGTGTCTGTATGAGCAAGTAAGCAAGCTATCACCGAGATCAACTGAAGGTGCAAGGTGGTTTCATGCGGAATTCGTGGGCATCGCAAACCGATTCCTTAAAACACCAATAAGCCAAATGTGCTGTCTGGAAGCTGAAATTTGCAGAGCGATCAAAGTGTTGAAAGATGAAACTTGTGACCGTTTTGCAGCCGGATAAAGGATCAAGTGTTGTAAGCATGGACAAGCTGGACAATTTGGACAAACATTCGCTTAGAATGCTGGAATCTTGCGGCCGTCACTGCCATTGCGACGAAGCCTCGAGGAACAGAGTAAAGCAACGACTCGCATCAAACCCAGTATGATACGGAATTGATGACGCTGACGAGGGATTTCCCTGCTGCTCTCTACTACTCAATTTACTCAATGGATTTAATCTCCAATCTCTAATCAGTTCTCGGGGACACCCGCAAGTTCAAGTGGTCAACACTGTTGACACAAATCTTAAGGTAGAAAATCAGCTTACAAAGACACTGCAAATTCTATGTTGTTTGGGTACATCACCGAATCAGTGTACCGGCAAATGAAGTCGATGAGAAGGAAACTCCAGGAACGAGAGACGCACCAAAATTACGCAAGAATGGTACTTACTTACAAGCTTGCTCGTTGGTTGGATAAATCGCGGAAACCGGTTTATAAACTTCAGGCCACATATTATTTGTCGGACTCCTTCGAATTAGTAGAGACACTAGACCTTACGTCACTACAAAACAATCACTTGTACTCGCTAGATGTTGACTCGCTTTTCACAAACTTACTCTTGCGCGAAACTGTCTACGAATTATGAATTAACCTTCTGAGTCAAAACCTATATGTTGGCCTTCTTCCGGAGTACCACAGTGACCTGACATTAACATGTAGAGAAAATGTTCGTTCTAGGTAACTCGATGGCGTTGCAATGGGAAGCCTACTAGTCTTCTCGGTTCTGGCCTATATATTAAAAACACTAAATGAAATGAATATCGCTGAAGTCATTAGTAAAGCTAAGCTGTATAAATGTTACGTGGATGCTATTATTCTTCATCAGCGAGAAGCCTTTTAACCTAAGATAAGTCTTCTCGCTTGCTGCTATTCGGAAACTTGCACATTATCTATTCAGCACGATCTCAAACGCAACCGAATGAAAAAGTAAATACGACCTTGTCCAGAATATTCAAATTGGGACTGTACATAGGCAGCAGACCATGGTGCTATTCATAGGTAAACTCATGAGCTTCGATTTCTAGAGTTAGAAGGTCAGCTACCAAGGTTAGTTGTTCCACATAGAGTTGACCAATCATTCAGGGGTTTGGTGGCCACGTGCTTGTGTTAGAACATTCCAGGACGTTCGCGATTCATGCGACAACAGCTAACACTCGATTACTCGCTGAAATAAATAATAATAAATAAACAATTTTGACACTACTCCATTGCTAGTTTCGAATCGATTGAAATAACTGCTAAATAATGGGACCCGTTATCCGTGCTTAGTTATCCGGAATACTGAATAGGACAAATGATGAAGAAATCAAAGGAAGGCAGATTCTGAGTGAATAGTCCTTTTGGTAGATCTCGTCAGACAAACTTCACATGATGATAATGAGGATGATGGATTCTTTACTCATAATCTGCCCTCGTTTGATTCTATCTATTGAATGGGAATTATTGGATTGCTGAAGATTAACATACACCGTGATTCAATCAAATGATTAAGGCACTTTAACAATGGTTGTTACGGACCTCCCTTCGTAACGTGATACACTTCAACCCAATTGGAAAAGGCGTAGATGCGCAACAGAATCCCAACTGCATTAATCGGGTCCAATCTGTCAGCGTGTATCTCTTGCCACGGACAACCGGGGTGGATTTTTTACCCTTTAGATGATAAAGAATATTTTGCTGAAAAAGATTAAAGGTTCCCTCACAATAGTGTGCTAGGTGGAACAGTAGTTATGGTTCCCGTTATAACCTTCGACTTCACTTGCTCCCTATGCAGTTTATAATCATTTTTATGCCACTTAAGATAATTCTGGCAAGGAATTAGTTGTAAGCTTAAGTATGGTAGATGTTCAGTTTGATTAAATTATGCTACATGTCAACATATACACAAACATGCTACAGCTTTCTGCTGTCTGGAGATAATAAAATCATGAAGAGCTTCTGCTTCAAAGCACTAAATAACCCGCTGGCTATTAGGCCCGAAAACAAATATCCTTTACTTACTTTCGCATACCGGTCGGAACTCTTCAAATCTGTCAAGAGTAAAGATCATAATTTGCTTAGCACGGTAGAGTGAACGTAGTGTTTTGGTAGGCGAATTTCAAACGGATCGTTTCATTGGGTTCATTGCTGTTAGTAATGCTCTGATAGAAAACAGAGCACCTGTGATTTAAGAAACTCAGCACACATTAATTTAATTAGCTGCTTCTCTAAGTTTCGCTGTGATAATTGCTAGGTACACTGACGTAGGATAGTTAAATAAACTATGTATCATCAAATATCGTTGAGGTCTACCTAAAGACCCATGATGAATATACGTTGCAATTTTGGTGTCCAAAACAACTCAAGCTTGACAGTTTTTCATTATCAGAGTTCTGGTCATTAGCGACAACCAGATAAAAGGATGGAATTTACGGGTATGTATATTTCCGCAATATTCTCTCAAGATCACACAAGATATTTATTGGAATTTTCCGGTCAATGGATAGATAGAGTGAAGTGTCGTTCATAACAACTACGTTATTTCTTCATCTTTCTTTTGAGGACCTTAAGATTGCGGTCCCTTTTATCTTCACCAATGAGGTCGTCTGCGTGGCAAAAGACCTGTCTGCATTCCGGTGTTGAGGAAAGTGACTGCTATTTAAGCAAAGCAGCAACCTCAAGCAAACCGAAACATCACAAGCAACGTTATGTACGGACTACTGACAGCCTTCTTATTGCTGTCGCTGATGAATCAGTCGCGCGCCATTGGTGAGCAATAGGCATGTAGCCTAGCAATAACCTTACGTACTTTTCGTTTAGTCACCAATTTCTATACCATGCATGCTAGCTCTAATGAAATTTATCCATTGCCGGTCTCATTATTTTCATTATAGTGAAGGTAACCGTCCGGTTGTCTGCTCATGCACTGCAAAGAATTGAAATATACATGTTGCCCCAAAACGATGCATGCCTCCTCGTGAGTTCAAAATTAGAGCCTTTTTACATCTAAAGCGACAGTATTATTTTGTAATATATTTACTTAATTCATGCTAACAGCATGCTTTCCTATACTGTTAGTGTTGAATGTCAAGTAAAGACAAATACAAGGAAATTTTGTGGAATAATTAAATGCCTACTAACAAAATCGTACTGATTTATTCTCGTTTCTAACCAAATAGTCGGATGGGTTCCGTATGGACTGGTCTGTTAAGCGCACGGAAATATTTTTTTACCATGACTTTAAAATAGCCTATGCAAAAGCATGGGTGGATGGTAATTCATTGGAATCGGTATAATCTGTTCACCATGCTTGGGCCTGAAGACTATAATTTATCTTTACGGTTTCTAAATATAATATCTAGGATTATAGCTGGTCTTCAACTGTAATAT
Organism: Dicrocoelium dendriticum; assembly: GCA_944474145.2. Classification (NCBI taxonomy): domain Eukaryota; kingdom Metazoa; phylum Platyhelminthes; class Trematoda; order Plagiorchiida; family Dicrocoeliidae; genus Dicrocoelium; species Dicrocoelium dendriticum. Next base: position 269,155,892 of record OX104063.1, read on the forward strand.
AAAAGCGCTACTTGACCCATATCTCTAAGGATAATAAAACTAACTTGCACAACCAATTAAATAGTGAAAATCTTTGATCACCTTTCTCAGCAATATTAACTTTTGTTTTTCCAAATTCCTTCCGGCCCCTTCAGCTGAAATCCCGTGCTTGGCATCATTGGTTATCTGGGCTTTTTATGGACTGTACATGTACATCCATTAGGCAGCAGGAGGCGGTCCCTTCTTACATCCTACGAGTTACAATGAATGAGACGAAATTCCCTCAAGACTATCATGCGTTAGAATTGTTTGAGGCGGAGTGGCACATTAACCGACTGCTTAACGAAGAAGCAGGAGATTGCTATTCCACCGTCACCTTGATAAACGAACTCAACAATAGTCCAAGTAAGATAAATTTGAGAATGCGAACATCCAGTCACCAAAGAAAGCTAGCTGTATAAACTGCTTAGTACAACAGATATTTGTCAAACCATGGAAAGTTATGGGCACACGGAAGTAAAATTATTCGATGATTTCTGCAATCAAAAATACTCATCACGTAGCGATGTGAGCTGATTCATCTTTAACACATAGTCTCCTCTTCCGTACTCCCTACTCCTCGGAGAAGTTGACACGAATAAAGGTAAGTCAGTGGAATGAGAAAGCATTAGGTGTACATAGATTCGCTACTAAGGTTCATTTATTTTAAATGAATGATAATGTTCATTGTGGTTAGTTTTGGCATTACATGTGTCACTTAACCCATAACCGCCATTTAAACACTTATGGGGATATGATTCCTGATCTTAAAGCAAGCAGTTATCAATTTCCATTTCATCTAAACAATTAAGGATTTTGAGATGATTGTATTGCCCAGCACAAATGTGCTAACTCACATCTCTGGCAACGTCGATGACATGAGAAGCACTGTGCTTCAAGCGATTTCATTACACTTTCATATTTATATCAGATTTAACATAGCATCACGAACGCAGATACCGACTGGTCATGACATTTGAATTTTTGAGGAAAAGGAGCCAAAGGTTTGCATCTGGTAATTTGTTATTCAGTTTCTCGCCCCTTCACAATCGTACTGTCTTAACCAATATAAATAAGTTGCTCCAACTTTGGTAACAGCCACCAGCAAGCGTTATATTTCTATTTCTGGTTACCTAAGCAACTTGATTCGCCTATCAATCACCCTTTGTTTTATTGTATCAACATATGCAATTCGCATAGATTAATTCGGCTTTACATGTAGGAATACAGCAATTT
>OX104063.1:269157406-269286694 GCA_944474145.2 Dicrocoelium dendriticum
CGATGCCTATCCGTTGCTGGTAGCTCAGCTGGCATGCAACTGTCGTATTTATTGGACGCAGATCGATCGCATTGCTATCATTTACCGCTGGAGAGGCTGCATCCATAATTGTCGCTCGATTTGGAGCACATGTGTGGACACCGATCATGCACTTTTATGGCTGACATCCGGATGCGTTTTGACGGACGCTCAAGACGATGTTGTGAGCGCATTGACACTGGCCAACTGAAGAAGCCAGCTGTTCTGATTATGTAAAGAACTACGCTGACATGCGAGTTGATTAATCGCTCACTGAAGACAATTGTTGGTCACTGGCCACATGTTCGACAGACCTTACTAGCAGCAGGCAAATCTTCATGTGGTATGTCTAATAGCCAACATGGACATTGGGTATCTTCTCGGTCTCTGCAACTCATCGACGTTCGCCGGCATATCCCGGCTGGAAGTGAACACAATGAAACTCGCAAAGAGCTCCGAGCAAAACTCCGTGCTAGCCTGAAGAGAGAACGTGAATCTTGGTGGTCTCATCGTGCGTCAGAGATGGAAGTGGCCGCTGCCCTTGGTAACTATTGTGTTATTCTGTATGGTACGGGAAACGGGCAGCAGGAGACATAGTGTTAGTGAAACTATACGTTACGAGAGTGGACAGCCAATCCACAATTTGTAAAAACGTTTGCAGCGTTGGGCTGAGCATTTTGAAAAGCAATTTAATCGGCTAGAGTTGTTCGATTCGCCGGTCATTGATCGCCCTGCTCGTGGGCTGTCCCTTTGGATCCTCCTCTCGCTCAGAAGTCGAGCGTGTTATCGGACTTATGAAGTTGAACAAAGCCGCAGGACCAGATGATCTTCCTCCAGCTCTCTTTAAATTCGGAGGCTCTGCTCTTGTTGATGCTTTACATGAATTACTAATGAAACTGTGGAAGCAGGAGATTGTCCCAACCGACTGAAGCCGCTCCGTTATTGTTCCCATCTTCAAAGGCGGCTCGCGTTCGGAATGCGGCAACCAAAGAGGAATAAGTCTGTTCTCCATCGCCTCCAAACTACTCGTCTCCATAACTCTTCACAGACTGAGTGGCGCTCGTGAAATTCAGATTCGTGAGGAGCAAGCCGGGTTTCGTCGTGGTCGTGGCTGCATCGACCACATCTTCACCTTTCGTCAGTTGTTGGAGCACCGTCACACATATTGACGGCCCACCGTAGTGATGTTCCTCGACATCAAATGTGCCTTCGATTCGGTTGATCGATGTGCCCTTTAGAATTGTCTACTCAGGAAAGGTGTGCCCGAGAAATATGTTAATATTATCCAAGCATTAAATGCGCGTAGCACGGTCAGAGTGAGGGCTTACGGCAAGCTGTCGCCACCCTTCAAAATCTCCGGCCGTGTGAAACAAGGATGTCCGCTTTCACCTTTCCTCTTCAATTTCGCTATTGAAGAAGTCATGGAGATTGCATTTACAGGACATGACTTGGATGGTGTGGAGCTACTCCCAGGAGAACGACTTCTTGACTTGGAGTATGCAGACGACATTGCCCTCATCTGTGACAGCTCCCAGACGTGCCATGACGCGCTCGGCAGATTAGCACTGGCTGTCAGCCGCTTCGGGCTTTGCTTTGCACCATCGAAGTGCAAAGTGTTCCTCCAAGATTGGCAGGATCGCCTCCTGCGCTGACCCTTTGTGGTGAGTCAGCTAGAAGTCGTTCATAAATTCAATTACCTGGGAAGTTGTATCAGCGCCCTTGGGATCGAAGAAGAGATCAGGAACCGTATAGCGAATGCTCGAAGTGCTTTTGCTAACCTTCGCCACCTAATGACGGCGGAGCGACATTACACTCGCCCTGAAGGGTAGAGTGTACAGTGCAGCGGTACGTTCGACCCAACTGTACGGTTGAGAAACCTGGCCCCTAAGATCGGCGGACATGAAGAGACTAGTTACGTTCGACCATCGTTGCCTTTTGCAGTTTGGCTCACATATAGTAGGAACACCGCGTGAGCAACCAGAGTGTTCGACGCATTGTTTACTGCCCTGGAAAAGGATGTGAACCGCACAGCACCGTTATTTCCCGCACCAGGCTCCAATGGCTCAGCCAAGTGTTGCGCATGCCAGCACACCGACTCCCTCGACGTGCGTTGTTTGCTCACCAGGGATGTGTGTGGAAGAAGAGGAGAGGTGGCCAAGCGATGACTTGGTCCAGAGGAATGAAGTCGCTCACTTCGGAGCTAGCCTCCGTTGGTGCTTCACGGCTCCCTGGTTGGGGACCAAAATACGGTGAACACGTTTGGCTGGATACACTTGTTGACATGGCTACCAGCCGACCTCAGTGGCGTTCGTGTTGTGAGTTTCTTTGTCCCTCCTCATCCCATTTAGTCTCCTCCTCCACCTGCAACCTCATTTCTTAGCGTTACACATAATTTTTTTGTTTTCTTTTTTACCTAGTAGCTGGCTGGTAGCTTACCGGAACGATGCCTATCCGTTGCTGGTAGCTCAGATGGCATGAAACTGTCGTATTTATTTTTTTCCTTTATGTATTGTAATTATGTATATATTTCCTTTATGTATTGCGGTACGATAGTGGAGGTGTTTCCCCACCTCCAGCTGACATGTATAACGATGATGATGATGATTATTATTATAATTATATCTGCATCAGAATGGAGCGAACGAGCTCGTGAGTAAAGATCCAGTGAGATGGCATTTGGGTTTGCTATTTCTGGTTATTTTATATATGTGCTTAACGAATTCTCTGCAGCCTTAACATTTCGATTTTCCGCCAACGATGTTAACACCTCTTGCCGTTGCCTCCAACCAAACGAAGAGTATTTTAATTCTTGGGCCGAATCCTTTATAAATTGATGAGAGAGAATCTCCCTGTTCGTGACAGCGCTATGATGATGTCAACGGAAATTGTTTCACAAAGGAAATATTGTTCTAAAACGGTCGCCCCGGTTTCAATAATTTCGTTGGTAACAAGCAATAACTCATGTAGCAAGATTGCGTTTAGACGATCTAGCTTGCTATGTCCTTACGAGATGTTCCATTTCTATTTTTTGCGCCTCAAATGAGATCAGAATTGATGCGTATCTCATATGATCCGTGTTGTAGCTCACTTGAAACAGTATAACGCTTTCTACGTTAATGGCAAAAGTCTACTGCGACTCTAATATATATGGGTTCTTCATAGTGTTAAGAGGTGAGGTGACGAGTTACAGTTGCTTGGCTTGTGGGTTTGGCTTTGTTCTTCATAATAAAACGCGATATTTTCAAATGGTTTTGTCTAGAGGCAGTTTTCTTCGTTGTATGATGGCGGAACAATCAGGAAAATTTTACCCACAAATCTCGTTTACGCGTTACTCTATGACCTGATGGTCATTGGTCCTGACGTTCTTCCAAATGATCCTGGTCTGTTGAGTAGTTTTCTATTCGAGTTGGCGGTATGTGGAACAGAAGTCACATCACACGTGGCATTGCGGAGACATTTGTGGCAATTCTGAATACGTGATTAATGGTTCCGGAGAGTTTTCTCGGCAAAATATATTTGAGCAGCAGATAAATGGAGCTAGGGTTCGGCTGTCCTATCCTTGTTTTAGATAATTATTTTTGAGGCCGGTGGATTTCGATCGAGTACACGCATCATGTGGTGTCACATTTCGTGGTCTCGAGTACAGCTTGAATATCAGAGGTGTGATTTATTTTTGATCGGCGCGACCCAGGTTGATTGGGGCAGAGGTGAGATAAAGCAATCCTTTTGAATCCGTCCAAGCACCGACTCTAAATTGAATGTTTTGCGAAGGACGAAATTTGTGCTCCGAAACTTTTCTGTCGTGTACATGGCTTGCTGTGGAAACAAGATTGCAATCACTAATTTTCCGACAGATTTTGCACCGAAAACACATAACTAGGCGTTGAACATTACAGGTACATGAAGATTGCCCCTCATTTCAACCATCTCCTCTTAAGCAGGTTCGAGCCGTCGTTGTTAACAAACTTATGGAAAGAAAAATGCCTAATGGTACAGCATTTATTCCACACCACACATGCCCAATACATCGTGGGTTTGCTTTGTGTAAGTATGTAACGCAGCTGGGTCGATGTTAAATCCAGAACAGGAAATAATCGAATAGTGAAATACTATAAGTTAGCTACTGAGGCAACAATATTAAAAACATAAAAACGTCAAAACCACCAGCAGTATAACATGTAGGTTACAATAGTTTGGAATGATATTGACGAAGCGTCTAGCGGGAGGAATTCATGAACTTCGGAGTCACGCCACTGACAACGGCTAAGTTGGTAACCTGCATGGCGCTGAAGGATAGGTCTACTCTATCTCGTTAGCTTAGAAACTATATATTCCAGCCCCCATTGGTTTGATGGCTGAAGCAGCTGGCTAGCTATTTTCTGCCTCTCAAGCTCATTGGATAGACCCCAATTTTGGACCGAGGGAAATGCAATCTGCGTTTGTGTATAACAAATGTATGGTCACGGCGTTGTATAATTCTGTTACCAGGCAGGGTCACCAAATTGTAACATTTAATACGGAAAGAACTCCAAAGGTCAGGGAGGATAATGTATTAAACAAAACGTAGCTAGTTTAGAACCATTTTCATCTTCTGCAACAGCAAATAAGCGCGGCTGTGAAGCGTAAAGCGTGGACTGTGATTCCGAAATTTCAAATGTCAAATAGATCTTCTATTCCAGCAGTGACCGTAAAACATGTAGGTTTATATCAGTCAATGATACACCCCGACCTCATAACAGAGCTTGCTGGAGAAGCCAACTGGGAGTTGTCAGGCCCTGGTTATATGGACACATTCTGAGTGGAGTTGGCTGACAAATGCAGCGCTCTGATTAAATCCACATCGGAAAAACTGTCGCTTCATGTCGCAAGAGCAACAGCATACATTCGGAAAGCAAATAGTGAACGTATTGCAGTAAAGCACGCTGTCTGTTTATGTACAGAGAAAACCCAAGTCCTGCCACCTAGAATAACTATGTCGTGTTGCGTACTCACTTTACCACACTTGTCCGTGAGGACAAGGTAGCACAACAGCAGTGGCTAGTGTTATTGTTCTCTTCTAACAACAGGCTTCTATACAAAAATCTGAGCAGTCCAGGAGGATGAGGTGAAGTGTTTCCACGTTCAGATTAAGAATGAATGTGCTCAAACCGCCGAAGATGCAGCCAACGCTCTATAGACATGATATGATTTCCTATTCCCACGCACCACCAGCATTTATCGCTTAATTTTTTCAATTTTCACACACACCCGTATTCACCCGTCTCCTTTTACATCAGTGACCATTTGGGAGGAACTGCTATCATTGCACCTACATACTTTTGCCAAGGTTGAGGGCATTCCCCCGAAAACACTGTTGTCGTTGTCTACAATGATAGCTGAGCCAGTAGCCCGAGTTCTCCGGTGATGTCTCTAGAAACAGTAGTTTCCAAACTTGTGGTAGCAGGGTATCGTTATCTCGCATTTCTAGGGTATAGCTGTTCCGAGTCAACAGAATATCCCCCAGGGGTTCGCCTCTCGGGGCTCTCAAAGCTGACGAATTTGACCAGCATTGCGACACTATTGGGACGACATAGCATTTGAATAACACGGATTCCATCAACATCGGACATGTAATTGGAGGGTCAAGTTTGGATTACACGTTGGGTGATTGGATTGCGACACGCAACCTCAATTTAATAGACTGTGATTCACATTGAAATGAACCATAGTCACTGCGATCGCTGGGACCGTATTCAAAGTAGATGGAAATTGGGTATTGCCCACCCGAAAACACTGCACAACCACGACGCGTTTCGATGTAATTTTTCATCTCATCGGGTGGAGACAGCAGGATTTGAACCCAGGACCATTGGAATAGCAGCCAACACTACTACCACTTTGGCTACCGGGTCACGATGGGCAATGCTTTTTGTCACAACGGTAGATGACTAATTGGACATGTACTTCCAGTCTACTGATTATGCATGGCGATCTGAAAGGAACAGAAAATTCAGGAACTGACACTGTTGTCATCTAGATCAACGTTCCTGGAGCTTCTATCGAACCCCTCCTCGCAAGCTGCATACATCCTGAATTTTGGACCCATACTACGGTTGTTCAGAAACTGCCTTTTAGCGGCTATTTTAGTTTCGGATCTGAAGGCCCTTTTCCGATCCTCCTGAGGTGAACTGTGGTGTTCGACAAGGGTCAGTGTTAGGGCAGCCGCCCTCATTGGTCATCAACAGCGACCTGGTGTTATTCATGGAGGCAAATTGCCGGTTTTTGTAGAAGACATTATACGGTGCCGGGGGCGGTCAGTATACTTGACGCTCACGATCTGCCGCAACGGTACTTAGGTCCTGCCTTCGAAGTCCATAGGCTCATATACTTCAATTAAGGGCTGGAAATTGCAAGAGCCTACATGTACACTACATGCCTACTTTCGCAAAATATCTTAGAAATCAAATCTTGAAGTCCACCTACAAGCGGAACGACCTTGGGGTGGTGATGCAACACCGCAACGGTTATTCGGCGAAGGCGATCATGTAGTGTATGCAAATGGTGTTCGCGCGTTTTTGCAAATCCATTTCCGCCAAATTTTCGACGCATTGTCAGCCCCCATGTAGGGTACCCTGTTCAGGCCTGATAGCTTTGGCTAAAACGCGATCCATTACATTAAAGAAGCCACAGCGAAGGGAGACCATGATTAATCTAAACCTTATACGGAATATAAATGAAAGCCTTAAGCAAGTGCAGCCAAACTTATCGCAATTTATGGGGCAAACTAATTCTGGAGTAACAGCTCATAAAATGATGCCGCCACACTTGAGAAAACTCCCTGATACTTATATGAATCTTGGGATCTGTCAAACGGTAGTTGTCTTACGTGATTCATTTCATTTATCCTATATGCTCGCTAATTTACTCCGCATTTTTCAACTGTCATCGATACACCAACAATTGATATATATGTATAACAGAAGAGTAGTAGGGGGAGTTGAATGGTATAGGTAGAATTTCGTCACATCTAGGCTCACTCAGACAGCCGCCACAAGCCCGGAAAAGCACTGTACGCGCGTTTCATCCTTTCGGGAATCATCAGCAGTGCGCATTCCATCGGACCCTTGGTAGGGCTCGAAACCGCAACTCGACTGTTGCCAGTCCGTGGTTGAGACCACTGAGCTACGGGGGACGGCAACGACCATCGTGAATAAGTTACTAGATGTGATATAGCGCCGCTCACTATCCACTGACTTACACGTTACTGCCGTGCAGAGGACAGGGTAGCCCCCTCACCAAGCGACGAGATTAACATAATTAAGCCGCCAATTATCTTATGGCATTATAAGCAGTTTGTTCTGTGTACTGATTACAGAAGAGTAGTAGGGGGAGTTGAATGGTATAGGTAGAATTTCGTCACATCTAGGCTCACTCAGACAGCCGCCACAAGCCCTTGAAAGCACTGTACGCGCGTTTCATCCTTTCGGGAATCATCAGCAGAATTTCGTCACATCTAGGCTCACTCAGACAGCCGCCACAAGCCTGGAAAAGCACTGTACGCGCGTTTCATTTTTTCGGGAATCATCAGCAGTATAAATACAAGAGGTGTGAAAATAAGTACACATTAGTGTACTCGCAGCGAAAAAAGTGACATTTACTTTAAGTCATTTTCTTTTTTGAAAAACATGTGCTTTTAATCATGTCCGTTTACGCTTTCAGCTACGTCCACAATTTAACCATGGTCGGTAATTTGACTGACGAAGAGCGAAGTTAATTTTACTATAATAATGGAAGGCAGAAAATAGTGATCTTGTAATACAACAGTGGATCGGAAAATTTACAACACCGTTAACATAGCTCACACATTATCGACTACCTAACAAATAGAACAGAGTGGGGGTGTCCACCACGTGCGAGAGGTGATCGACTAAGTACTGGGACCAAAAAGCAAATGAATTCGCGCTTGCTCAGATATTCGCTCAAAGCTCACAGACATCGCAACACGTTGTCGCATTTAACTTGGTATTATGTCTGATGAATCGTGCCAGAATAAAGATATATACACCGCAGTTAGAACATGGTTTATTGGAAGATGACTCGTACCGTCGTTTACAATTATCCGAAAAATCCTGCGCGAGGAATTTGAGGGTGCTGGTATTCTAAACAAAATATATGGTTCTGTCGAAACAAACTTAAATTATCGGGTGTCGTTATTTTACACAATTGCGTTTAGTATGCAAACGAAACCTTCACATCACTTTTCGAAACAACTCAACTTTTCTTCTTTGGTTTAATAAATAATGTAAGCAAGGTAGGTGTTGCACATTTTTTATTTATTTATACCTAGCGTTTTACTCCGATGTATATATATATATCTATCTATATTCAGCAACAGGTCGAAAATTAGTCACTGTAAATACCACAGTTAAAAGTATTAGGCATTTTACTCGCCTCTCATCTACTCTTGGTCATACATGCATAGCTCAATTTGAATTAAAAATATGCGGGACAATTTCGGGAACACTAGTAGACAGACATTCTAAGATAACCAGATCCTCTTCTTCATTGGTTTCTGCTAGCACAACTTTCACATTTCCGGATTCCATTTCACTGGCAAGAAGGCAAACCCAGCGGCAGAGGGGCCACGTCATTCTGCCTGGCTGAACGTCCATAAATTTTCGCGCACCAAGCAGAAGACATGTGTTAACATTTGCGCACCTAATCGTCAGCCCTCGGTAGCTCAGGTGGTAGAGCAACGGACCGGAGATTCATGGACCGGGGTTCGACTCCCCGTCGAGGCATATTATTGTGCGTGAATTTTAATTGTGGCTTCTACTTCTTCGAACATGCTACTGTGTTTTGCTTTGCTGTTTTTCCACTTTTTCTCTCAAATTTAGAAGTCTAATGCGCATCCCAGTTATGTCCGTCATTGTGACGATGTTATATAGGATTAGGATATCGCATCAGCTATTACTTTGGTGATTTCCCTGGTGAGAGCTGTTCATGTTCCGTAAGCAATAAAAGATAGCGCACATCAGGAAATGGGTAGTACGCAAAAACTGGGAGTTGATCATTGCCCCGCCACAAGGCTTAAAGCATGGTAGGCTTTGGAGCCAGGTCAAGGATGAAAGTAAGCATGGAGGGCCAAGGTAAAATAAAATTGTGGTAAAAATATTTATGAACGTTCAGCCAGGCAGAATGACGTGGCCCCTCTGCCGCTGGGTTTGCCTTCTTGCCAGTGAAATGGAATCCGGAAATGTGAAAGTTGTGCTAGCAGAAACCAATGAAGAAGAGGATCTGGTTATCTTAGAATGTCTGTCTACTAGTGTTCCCGAAATTGTCCCGCATATTTTTAATTCAAATAGAGCTATGCATGTATGACCAAGAGTAGATGAGAGGCGAGTAAAATGCCTAATACTTTTAACTGTGGTATTTACAGTGACTAATTTTCGACCTGTTGCTGAATATAGATAGTTATATATATATACATCGGAGTAAAACGCTAGGTATATATAAATAAAAAATGTGCAACACCTACCTTGCTTACATTATTTATTAAACCAAAGAAGAAAAGTTGAGTTGTTTCGAAAAGTGATGTGAAGGTTTCGTTTGCATACTAAACACAATTGTGTAAAATAACGACACCCGATAATTTAAGTTTGTTTCGACAGAACCATATATTTTGTTTAGAATACCAGCACCCACAAATTCCTCGCGCAGGATTTTTCGGATAATTGTAAACGACGGTACGAGTCATCTTCCAATAAACCATGTTCTAACTGCGGTGTATATGTCTTTATTCTGGCACGATTCATCAGACATAATACCGAGTTAAATGCGACAACGTGTTGCGATGTCTGTGAGCTTTGAGCGAATATCTGAGCAAGCGCGAATTCATTTGCTTTTTGGTCCCAGTACTTAGTCGATCACCTCTCGCACGTGGTGGACACCCCCACTCTGTTCTATTTGTTAGGTAGTCGATAAATTGTGAGCTTTGTTAACGGTGTTGTAAATTTTCCGATCCACTGTTGTATTACAAGATCACTATTTTCTGCCTTCCATTATTATAGTAAAATTAACTTCGCTCTTCGTCAGTCAAATTACCGACCATGGTTAAATTGTGAACGTAGCTGAAAGCGTAAACGGATATGATTAAAAGCACATGTTTTTCAAGAAAGAAAATGACTTAAAGTAAATGTCACTTTTTTCGCTGCGAGTACACTAATGTGTACTTATTTTCACACCCCTTGTATTTATACATATATATCAATTGTTGGTGTATCGATGACAGTTGAAAAATGCGGAGTAAATTAGCGAGCATATAGGATAAATGAAATGAATCACGTAAGACAACTACCGTTTGACAGATCCCAAGATTCATATAAGTATCAGGGAGTTTTCTCAAGTGTGGCGGCATCATTTTATGAGCTGTTACTCCAGAATTAGTTTGCCCCATAAATTGCGATAAGTTTGGCTGTACATGCTTGAGGCTTTCATTTATATTCCGTATAAGGTTTAGATTAATCATGGTCTCCCTTTGCTGTGGCTTCTTTAATGTAATGGATCGCGTTTTAGCCAAAGCTATCAGGCCTGAACAGGGTACTCTACATGGGGGCTGACAATGCGTCGAAAATTTGGGGGAAATGGATTTGCCAAAACGCGCGAACACCATTTGCATACACTACATGATCGCCTTCGCCGAATAACCGTTGCGGTGTTGCATCACCACCCCAAGGTCGTTCCCCTTGGAGGTGGACTTCAAGATTTGATTTCTAAGATATTTTGCGAAAGTGGGCATGTAGTGTACATGTAGGCTCTTGCAATTTCCAGCCCTTAATTGAAGTATATGAGCCTATGGACTTCGAAGGCAGGACCTAAGTACCGTCGCAGCAGATCGTGATCGTCAAGTATACTGACCGCCCCCGGCACCGTATAATGTCTTCTAAAAACCGGCAATTTGCCTCCATGAATAACACCAGGTCGCTGTTGATGACCAATGAGGGCGGCTGCCCTAACACTGACCCTTGTCGAACACCACAGTTCACCTCAGGAGGATCAGAAAACGGCCTTCAGATCCGAAACTAAAATAGCCGCTAAAAGGCAGTTTCTGAACAACCGTAGTATGGGTCCAAAATTCAGGATGTATGCAGCTTGCGAGGAGGGGTTCGATAGAAGCTCCAGGAACGTTGATCTAGATGACAACAGTGTCAGTTCCTGAATTTTCTGTTCCTTTCAGATCGCCATGCATAATCAGTAGACTGGAAGTACATGTCCGATGCTGATGGAATCCGTGTTATTCAAATGCTATGTCGTCCCAATAGTGTCGCAATGCTGGTCAAATTCGTCAGCTTTGAGAGCCCCGAGAGGCGAACCCCTGGGGGATATTCTGTTGACTCGGAACAGCTATACCCTAGAAATGCGAGATAACGATACCCTGCTACCACAAGTTTGGAAAGTACTGTTTCTAGAGACATCACCGGAGAACTCGGGTTACTGGCTCAGCTATCATTGTGGACAACGACAACAGTGTTTTCGGGGGAATGCCCTCAACCTTGGCAAAAGTATGTAGGTACAATGATAGCAGTTCCTCCCAAATGGTCACTGATGTAACAGGGACACGGGTGAATACGGGTGTGTGTGAAAATTGAAAAAATTAAGCGATAAATGCTGGTGGTGCGTGGGAATAGGAAATCATATCATGGCTATAGAGCGTTGGCTGCATCTTCGGCGGTTTGAGCACATTCATTCTTAATCTGAACGTGGAAACACTTCACCTCATCCTCCTGGGCTGCTCAGATTTTTGTATAGAAGCCTGTTGTTAGAAGAGAACAATAACACTAGCCACTGCTGTTGTGCTACCTTGTCCTCACGGACAAGTGTGGTAAAGTGAGTACGCAACACGACATAGTTATTCTAGGTGGCAGGACTTGGGTTTGCTCTGTACACACACAGACAGCGTGCTTTACTGCGATACGTTCACTATTTGCTTTCCGAATGAATGCTGTTGCTCTTGCGACATGAAGCGACAGTTTTTCCGATGTGGATTTAATCAGAGCGCTGCATTTGTCAACCAACTCCACTCAGAATGTGTCCATATAACCAGGGCCTGACAACTCCCAGTTAGCTTCTCCAGCAAGCTCTGTTATGAGGTCGGGGTGTATCATTGACTGATATAAACCTACATGTTTTACGGTCACTGCTGGAATAGAAGATCTATTTGACATTTGAAATTTCAGAATCACAGTCCACGCTTTACGCTTCACAGCCGCGCTTATTTGCTGTTGCAGAAGATGAGAATGGTTCTAAACTAGCTACGTTTTGTTTAATACATTATCTTCCCTGTCCTTTGGAGTTCTTTCCGTATTAAATGTTACAATTTGGTGACCCTGCCTGGTAACAGAAGTATACAATGCCGTGACCATACATTTGTAATACACAAACGCAGATTGCAATTCCCTCGGTCCAATATTGGGGATCAATCCAATGAGCGTGAGAGGCAGAAAATAGCTAGCCAGCTGCTTCAGCCATCAAACCATGGGGGCTGGACTATATAGTTTCTGAGCTAATAGGATAGAGTAGACCTATCCTTCAGCGCCGTTCAGATTACCAACTTAGCGGCTGTCAGTGGCTTGACTCCGGAGGTCATGAATGTCTCTCACTAGACGATTCGTCAATATCTTTCGAAACTATTGTAACGTACATGTTATACTGCTAGTGATTTTGACGTTTTTATGTTTTTAATATTGTTGCCTCAGTAGCTCACTTATAGTATTTCACTGTTCGATTATTTCCTGTTCTGGATTTAACATCGACCCAGGCTGAATTACATACTTACACAAAGCAAACCCACGATATATTGGGCATGTGTGGTATGTAATAAATGCTGTACCATTAGGCATTTTTCTTTCCATAAGTTTGTTAACACCGACGGCTCGAACCTGCTTAAGAGGAGATGGTTGAAATGAGTGGCAATCTTCATGTACCTGTACTGTTCAACGTCTAGTTATGTGTTTCCGGTGCAAAATCTGTCGGAAAATTACTGATTGCAATCTTGTTTCCACAGCAGGCCATGTACACGACAGAAAATTTTCGGAGCACAAATTTCGTCCTTCGCAAAACATTCAATTTAGAGTCGGTGCTAGACGGATTCAAAAGGATTGCTTAATCTCACCTGTGCCCCAATCAACCTGGGTCGCGCCAATCGAAAATAAACCACAGCTCTGATATGCAAGCTGTACTCGAGACCACGAAATATAACACCACTTGATGCGTGTACTCGATCGAAATCCAACGGTCTCAAAAATAATTATCTAAAACAAGGATAGGACAGCCGAACCCTAGCTCCATTTATCTGCTGCTCAAATATATTTTGCCGAGAAAACTCTCCGGAACCATTAATCACGTGTTCAGAATTGCCACAAATGTCTCCGCAATGCCACGTGTGATGTGTCTTCTTTTCTACATACCGCCAACTCGAATAGAAAACTACTCAACAGACCAGGATCATTTGGAAGAACGTCAGGACCAATGACCATCAGGTCATAGAGTTACGCGTAAACGAGATTTGTGGGTAAAATTTTCCTGAACGTTCCGCCACCATACAACGAAGAAAACTGCCTCTAGACAAAACCATTTGAAAATATCGTGTTTTATTATGAAGAACAAAGCCAAACCCACAAGCCAAGCAACTGTAACTCGTCACCTCACCTCTTAACACTATGAAGAACCCATATATATTAGAATCGCAGTAGACTTTTGCCATTAACGTAGAAAGCGTTATACTGTTTCAAGTGAGCTACAACACGGATCATATGAGATACGCATCAATTCTGATCTCATTTGAGGCGCAAAATATAGAAATGGAACATCTCGTAAGGACATAGCAAGCTAGATCGTCTAAACGCAATCTTGCTACATGAGTTAGTGCTTGTTTCCAACGAAATTATTGAAACCGGGGCGACCGTTTTAGAACAATATTTCCTTTGTGAAACAATTTCCGTTGACATCACCATAGCGCTGTCACGAACAGGGAGATTCTCACTCATCAAGTTATAAAGGATTCGGCCCAAGTATTAAAATACTCTTCGTTTGGTTGGAGGCAACGGCAAGAGGTGTTTAACATCGTTGGCGGAAAATCGAAATGTTAAGGCTGCAGAGAATTTGTTAAGCACATATATAAAACAACCAGAAATAGCAAACCCAAATGCCATCTCACGGGATCTTTACTCAAGAGCTCGTTCGCTCCATTCTGATGCAGCTATAATTATAATAATAATAATCATCATCGTTATACATGTCAGCTAGAGGTGGGGAAACACCTCCACTATGGTACTGCAATACATAAAGGAAATATATACATAATTACAATACATAAAGGAAAAAAATAAATACGACAGTTGCATGCCAGCTGAGCTACCAGCAACGGATAGGCATCGTTCCGGTAAGCTACCAGCCAGCTACTAGGTAAAAAAGAAAAGAAAAAAATTATGTGTAACGCTAAGAAATGAGGTTGCAGGTGGAGGAGGAGACTAAATGGGATGAGGAGGGACAAAGAAACTCACAACACGAACGCCACTGAGGTCGGCTGGTAGCCATGTCAACAAGTGTATCCAGCTAAACGTGTTCACCGTATTTTGGTCCCCAACCAGGGAGCCGTGAAGCACCAACGGAGGCTAGCTCCGAAGTGAGCGACTTCATTCCTCTGGACCAAGTCATCGCTTGGCCACCTCTCCTCTTCTTCCACCCACATCCCCGGTGAGCAAACAACGCACGTCGAGGGAGTCGGTGTGCTGGCATGCGCAACACTTGGCCGAGCCATTGGAGCCTGGTGCGGGAAATAACGGTGCTGTGCGGTTCAGATCCTTTTCCAGGGCAGTAAACAATGCGTCGAACACGCTGGTTACTCACGCGGTGTTCCCACTATATGTGAGCCAAACTGCAAAAGGCAACGATGGTCGAACGTAACTAGTCTCTTCATGTCCGCCGATCTTAGGGGCCAGGTTTCTCAACCGTACAGTTGGGTCGAACGTACCGCTGCACTGTACACTCTACCCTTCAGGGCGAGTGTAATGTCGCTCCGCGTCATTAGGTGGCGAAGGTTAGCGAAAGCACTTCGAGCATTCGCTATACGGTTCGTGATCTCGTCTTCGATCCCAAGGGCGTTGATACAACTTCCCAGGTAATTGAATTTATGAACGACTTCTAGCTGCTCACCACAAAGGGTCAGCGCAGGAGGCGAATCCTGCCAATCTTGGAGGAACACTTTGCACTTCGATGATGCAAAGCAAAGCCCGAAGCGGCTGACAGCCAGTGCTAATCTGCCGAGCGCGTCATGGCACGTCTGGGAGCTGTCACAGATGAGGGCAATTTCGTCTGCATACTCCAAGTCAAGAAGTCGTTCTCCTGGGAGTAGCTCCACACCATCCAAGTCAAGTCCTGTAAATGCAATCTCCATGACTTCCTCAATAGCGAAATTGAAGAGGAAAGGTGAAAGCGGACATCCTTGTTCACACGGCCGGAGATTTTGAAGGGTGGCGACAGCTTGCCGTAAGCCCTCACTCTGCCCGTGCTACGCGCATTTAATGCTTGGATAATATTAACATATTTCTCGGGCACACCTTTCCTGAGTAGACAATTCTAAAGGGCACATCGATCAACCGAATCGAAGGCACATTTGATGTCGAGGAACATCACTACGGTGGGCCGTCAATATGTGTGACGGTGCTCCAACAACTGACGAAAGGTGAAGATGTGGTCGATGCAGCCCCGACCACGACGAAACCCGGCTTGCTCCTCACGAATCTGAATTTCACGAGCGCCACTCAGTCTGTGAAGAGTTATGGAGACGAGTAGTTTGGAGGCGATGGAGAACAGACTTATTCCTCTATGGTTGCCGCATTCCGAACGCTAGCCGCCTTTGAAGATGGGAACAATAACGGAGCGGCTTCAGTCGGTTGGGACAATCTCCTGCTTCCACAGTTTCATTAGTAATTCATGTAAAGCATCAACAAGAGCAGAGCCTCCGAATTTAAAGAGAGCTGGAGGAAGATCATCTGGTCCTGCGGCTTTGTTCAACTTCAAAAGTCCGATAACACGCTCGACTTCTGAGCGAGAGGGAGGATCCAAAGGGACAGCCCACGAAGCAGGGCGATCAATGACCGGCGAATCGAACAACTCTAGCCGATTAAATTGCTTTTCAAAATGCTCAGCCCAACGCTGCAAACGTTTTTACAAATTGTGGATTGGCTGTCCACTCTCGTAACGTATAGTTTCACTAACACTATGTCTCCTGCTGCCCGTTTCCCGTATCAGACGGAATAACTTACGATGGTTGCCAAGGGAAGCGGCCACTTCCATCTCTGACGCACGATGAGACCACCAAGATTCACGTTCTCTCTTCAGGCTAGCACGGAGTTTTGCTCGGAGCTCTTTGCGAGTTTCATTGTGTTCACTTCCAGCCGGGATATGCCGGCGAACGTCGATGAGTTGCAGAGACCGAGAAGAGACCCAATGTCCATGTTGGCTATTAGACATACCACATGAAGATTTGCCTGCTGCTAGTAAGGTCTGTCGAACATGTGGCCAGTGACCAACAATTGTCTTCAGTGAGCGATTACTCAACTCGCATGTCAGCGTACTTCAATACACAATCAGAACAGCTGGCTTTGTCAGTTGGCCGGTGTCAATGCGCTCACAACATCGTCTTGAGCGTCCGCCAGAGCGCATCCGCATGTCACCACATACATGTGCATGATCGGTGTCCACACATGTGCTCCAAATCGATCGACAATTCTGCATGCAGCCTCTCCAGCGGTAAATGATAGCAATGCGATCGATCTGCGTGCAAGGCTGGTTCGAGGCTGGTGTGCGCCAAGTCACCCACCGGCGGGTGCTGTGTCGGAAATTAGTGCTCGCAAGAAATAAGCGAGCATCTTCACACAAATGAAGTAACCGCTCACCGTTATCATTCCGGGAGCCTACACCGTGCTGACCGCCCAGATGCATTTCATCAGTGGACAACTTTCCAACTTGTGCGTTCATATCCCCCGCCAGCACAAGATTGTCCGTGCTTATTCTGAGGCGAAGGAGCTGAGTCAGTTGGCGGTAGAAGTCGTTCTTTAGCGAATCATGGCTACAGTTTGTGGGGGCATAGGCAGCGATGATGATTAGACACCTATTAGTCCCGCGCGACTTCGAAGCTTTAAACGAGTCAGCCAATCGGACCGCACACATCCAGCTACTGACTGGAATCCAATCAAACAGAGCAGCTTCAGCCCGGGGACTCAGGGCAATGCCACCACCAGCTTGGCCGGTGCTCGAAGCTGTATCGTCACTGGATATGTGCACTGAGGAAATACTGCTTGCGTCACCTGAAGGGGATCGCAGAGTGAGCACAGAGCTCGATTCTTGCAGGTGAGTCTCGGATAAGCAGCTGATATAGATTGAGTGGGTCTCTATTGTTCGGGCAATTGCTGCCTGTTGACCGATTTGTAGCAGTGTGCGTACATTGAGGCATGCCAAGCTGAATGAGGATCGAGGGCTCCAAATGGAAACCGATGAACTGGAATGGACCGCTTGGTTGGACGTGGGTTTGTCGACAGGAGAGGATTGACGCTCCGCGTTCACATTTGAGTTAAAATTAGAAGATAACTGCCTAGCAACGCATGTTGGGGGAGGGCCAAGAATCGGGGGGTTGAACATTGGAGGGATAAAAGTGAAGTTGGAAGGGACGGTAAGAGTGAAAAGCGTAGAAGGAGGAATAAGAAGACGGGAAGGCCGATATATAGAAGAGAGTTTTAACGCACGTTGCCCAAATCAAGTTACAGACGACGTGTTATTCTCCCATCAAAAAAGCATAACGGCTGACCACACATTGATCGGCACTCTCCAACACTTAACCCCTCTGAATGTGAGAATCTAGTCTGTTTTTATTCCAGTACTGAAGGCGTTTCCAGTAGAATTGTTGAGATGAAAGATCGTCTATTTATATACATATGTATATATCCAACATCAGGGGAATTTGGCTAACGTTGGAACGAAGGACGCTGAAGTTGCGCTCTCGGGCAAGCTGCTATTACGAAATAGACAAAAAATGGAGGGATAATTATGCATTAACGTAGTGACTTGCACTTCCAGACCACAGAGGATTAAAACTGGCAGTTTCCCGATTCACTTTGGCGCCGCCTACAGTTAAAGATCGAGAGACCTGCATAGTATATTAGTGCATCCATCCACAAAATGTACACCCGAATTGGACTGTCACCACGCAACTATCCTATAAAGCACGCAAAAGAAACATATCCTAATATATTGCAACGTACCTTTTTTAGAAACTATCGTTACAATCGAGGAACAATTCAGTGATTTTAATGGAGCTCGTAACAGGTGTTTCACTTTACATTAAAGTCATTTTGACCACCCGTTTCGGAACAGGAAACGGATCCTATTTGCTGGATCATGGATTCACCAACGAGGAAGGTGTTATTGACGAATTTGGTGTGGACATTCCTTTGGGCGGCACTGATCACGCAGTCATCAGTTTCAACTTAATCTGCTATGCGGAATATCGAACTGAAGTCCATGAGATTGTGCACACCATCACAAGCTATGATTGCTTAACCTAGATTACCACCGGTGCCACCGTAATTTAGCTCACATCTGGTGGGAACACCGCGTGAGCAACGAGTGTGTTTGACGCCTTGTTTACGGCACAGGAAAAGGAAATGAACCGCTCAGCACCGTCATTTCACGCACCAGGCTCCAAAAGCTCGGCCACGTGTTACGCATGCCAGCTCACTGACTCCCATAACGTGCGTTGTTTGCGCGCCTGGGGTTTGGATGGGAGAAGAGGAGGGGCGACCAAGCGATGACTTAGTCCAGAGGAATGAAGACACTCACTTCGGAGCTAGCCTCGGTTGGAGCGTCTCGGCTCCTGGTTGGGGTCTGAAAGACGCTAAACACGTTTGGTTGGACACACTTGCTGATATGGCTAGGAGCCGACCTCAGTGGCGTTCGTGCTGTGAGTTTCTTTGTCCCACCCCATCCCTCTTGGCATTCCCCTCCAACCACGATCTCATTATTTAGCCTCATATAATTTCGCATAGTATGTTTTCTGATTCACAGTATTCGGCTGGTATCTTGCCGGAAGGATGCCCATCCGTTACTGGTAGTTCAGCCGGATTGCACCAGTTGCATTCTTTTCTTCTCCTTTTCTCTGTGTATTGCGGCACAGTAGCTGAGGTGTTCCCCACCTATAGCTAACGTGTATGATGATGATGATGCTTAACCTAGATTATCAGTGCCACAACCAGGTCATTTGTTGTCGAAGGATCCCGAAATTCCCTAGCTCAAATTCGTCAAACAATTCAATCGACCATTTAGAGATACTTCAGATAAAAATGCTTAAATGTCCCCCATCAGATTTCTCCTAAGGAGCGGAATCAAAATTTCATGGCAGTACACACCAAAGTATTCATTAGCTCCAACTTTAGGCATTTGGGACAAATACGTAAACAAACGTTAAAATGAACTCAGCTGCTAATAGAAGAGAAAACCGCATATCTACAAAATACGGCAAAATTATTCAGCTCTAAACACAGACAGTTTTCCAACCACATCAATAGCCTTGGTAAGGTGGGCCAAAAATTTCGTCCGTTCCAGTCGTTCGTTGGCCTAACAAGATATGGAACAGAAGCGACAAACGAGTTATGGTCGAATTATGCCTCGATGTATTAGGTTTTAATTAAAGCTATATCCCTGCCTTTGCAGCCTTGCCGCTCTGACTCACCCACACATCCCTTTCTAAGCACTGCTCCTCGAGCTTCGTTACGAATCGCCCATAATCACTGGAAGCAACATCAAGGCAACTGGCCACCACTTTGGCTCCGTTGTTTGTGGGATGCTTAGGCCAGAGCCAGGTTCATCCTGCTCCTCGAGTTTCGTTACCATTCGCCTTTAATCACTGGGAGCAGCATCAAGACAATTAGCAACGAATTTGTCTCCGTTGTTTGAGGGAAGCTTAGGCCAGGGCTAGGTTCATCCAATGCGGAACATTAGCATAATATCTCCGATCCACAAACGCGGATGCGAGAGAATGCCCTAAAACTACCGCCCAGTATCTCTGCACTCTCTACTGTCCAAGGTCATTGAACCTGTCGTCAATGAGAAGCTGGTGTGCTGTCTGGAAAACTGTAATTACTCCACAGCAGCACGGATTCCGTTGTCAGCGATTGTGCACAAAGAATTTACCAATCGCACAAAGTATTTGGATGGAGGTAGTTGATGAGGTCCACCTGCATTTCCCAGAGGCATTTGATCTTCCATATCGCCGGATTATCCTTTTAAGTCATTAAAATTATGGGATGGGTGACCAACTTCGTTGCAACATTGTCAACAATGTTCTTGAACTGGAGTTAGTGATCAGCTTACAGGGCCCGTATCTGAACCCACACAGGTCGAGTGTGGTGCGCCATAGACTCCGTTCCATGTCCAAGATTGGTTTTGATGTTTAATATTGAGCTCACGCCGGACGTTGCTTCAATTTCCTACATCATGACGACAGCATCATTATTTGGTTACGAGTGCAGATGATTGTCGATCAGCATCTGCTTTGGAGGGAATTAGGCACACAGCTCGTCAAGTATAAATCCAAAATTAACTTCCGTCTAACGTGCGTAAAATAAAGGTTCTCTCCCTAAGACACCAGAGCAACTAATCCTATAGTCTCGGAGCGTAACTATTACAGCGAGGTTTCGTCGAACACAACATGAGAGTGATGTTCTGGGTTGCTCCACGCTATCCGAGAAGGTATCCGAAATAATAATCGACTGGTTGGCAGTTGCGTCGAACGTTCGGACGAATAGGATATCTTCATTTTCCGATCGGTGCTCAGTGCTAATGTTCACTCCCTTGTAGAATACAAAATTCAGGCCTTGCATCCATGACCAAAACACAAGCATAATACACTGGAGCATCCCCAAGGTTAAGGTCATTAGATGCGAGTCCTCCATACTAATGATGATCTAAACGATTGACAGCATTCAGCGGAAGTACTCGGCAATAAGCAGGTGACGTAATAATGGACAATTGATTCTGCAAAACCCACAAAGTGTGTGCCTCCATGAACCCAGCAGTAGAGTACAGCCGTCTGGGGTGTTACAGGAATTTATACTCTATTCCCATGTGTCACCCGTGGAATGCTCGCACTGAATCTGTCGTCTCCGCACCGATACTACTCAGTTAGATACTTCGGTTAGTTGCGCACTTTTCCACTAATATTTTGTAACTTAACCCTAGCTCTCCAATAAATTCCTGGGCTATACTTTGGAGTGATTTGCTGGCATCTTTTGATTCAGTGCAAACGCAATGAGTGCATGACAACCGCATAACAAAAGATAAGGAGAAATTTGATAATTTAAGTACTTGCCTGTAATTTAGTCAATTTCCATAGTCCAACACATCGCAAAATAGGATTTATAAAACAGTGCTTCTTAATCTGTATTAGTACAAAAGCCAGATGGTTCGACTCACCTTTGTGGTGACTAGAAGCTAGCAGCTAATCCAGTGAAGTGTGCTGAACACTAATCTAATATACGTAGGTCAATGCAGTCTTTTCGGGCGGACAAACCTTTTCCAAACATGATCGGAGCCACGCTTATTGTCAAATGAAGCTACAATAATCTGCTAAGGAAGTTGCGAATATTAATGCACATATGTGGTCGTCTAACTGTAACCGGTTACCGCTAGGAATACAATCTGTGCCGGCAAAATTTTAGACGATTATATACCATATATTAGGTGGAATACCTGGGTTGTGTGCTTACTTGGGTTTTAACTTCCTAGCTGATCGTGTAGATTACAAACATCTGACGAAACTCAGTTCTGTTTGGAGCACCTCATGAGAGGGCGGAATTACACTATTGAACCCAAGTGTGTCATTGCTCCGTTTGATTTGATCACCTAGCGACTCGTTCGGACACGCATGGGTTACAGCCAGTACGGGCGAAAAAGCAACCTATTCTAGATGCCTCAAAAATACCTTAAATCCACAGTCTGCAAACATTCCTTGGGATAGTGACACATTACGGTTTCGAAACAACCGATCCACACAATGTCGCAAAGTAACTTACACTGTACTTGCCACCGTACATAATGCGTCACACAATACAGGGTCAACGATCAAACCTCCCTTTTATTAGATACGATAACCGTTGTCTCGTTGGTTCGTTATATGGCGTATGAAGGGGAACGCGATGGGCTTACCTCATTCAAGCTGTCGTTGTCTACCCCTAGGCCGGGGGAATTATTCAAGTCTGAAGTGGGTGGGGATGGATTCTGGACGGTTTGCATCGTGTTAGTGAACGATTTTCACAGTGAGAGTTAAAGTGGAATCATGGCAACACCGATAAGAGATCACATGAGGTAGGATCGGCAAGCCGGTGTTCATCAGATGTGGCAGGCGTCTGGTCTGGTGATTCAGAGTGGGATCCTGACATTGGTCTTGCAACATACATAATGCTTACGTTAACTGTCATGGAACCATGGGACATGTGGTGGGGAACAAATAGGTGGCAGCAGTTAGATCGCGGTATCCAGCTCGCGAAAAGTGTGGTGAATTTATCGTTAGCAATTGCAATATATTGTGGTTAACGGAACAAAAGTTTTCATGTTGCTGTCAAGCTGGCAATAAGTAAGGCTAATTCGCTTGCGCACCAC
Source organism: Dicrocoelium dendriticum (assembly GCA_944474145.2). Lineage (NCBI taxonomy): Eukaryota > Metazoa > Platyhelminthes > Trematoda > Plagiorchiida > Dicrocoeliidae > Dicrocoelium > Dicrocoelium dendriticum. The sequence goes on from OX104063.1 coordinate 269,180,117, forward strand.
AACCCAAAGTGAGGCAACACTCTCCGGTGTGAAGCGTAACACACAGGGCTCCGAGAAGTGCTGTCTCATCAAATGGAAGGCATTGCGAAACTACCCACAGCTTTTGCTTCCTAGAGCTTGTCATCAGCGGAGATGAAATGCGCACAGGTTAATAAGAAACCATGGAGTTTGATATTACATTCAAATAATTACACCAAAAGCCACAAATTATTAGTATTGTTTATCTGGGAAAAGGACATCATCCAGGTGGTGTCTCCTAGTATGCGGCACTGGGTTTTAGTGCTATCGGCTTAACCATGAAAAATCTCGTTAACTCTTGGGAAAACGAGTGGATTTTCCGACGCAATGATATGCTAACCGCTAAGTCATTTACCAGGTTTCGTACCTGAACTGCTTCATGTGCATCAGCATTTATAGGATAACACAAATATCTATCAAGAAACCGAACGGTACATATTGGTTGAAAATATTATGCGTTTTATATCCCAGAGATAGCTTGTTAAATGTGAATCGCAGTTGAAATAAAATTTACCGGAAGCTCAGCGATTATTGGCGAAAATGGCTGTCTAAATTTGGGATCCAGATCGATCATACGAACTCAGTTGAGGCCACATATTATGCACAAGCTGCACAAAACTCAACCGGGAGGCACGAAGATAAGTGGGCTTACATGATCTAATTGTTGTCAGATCTTGGGCTAATTCAACACTGCGACGCCTGTTAAGTCACACAAATAAGCACCCATTTTCAGCACTAAACTAATGGAAGTGGTCATGGAAACTTCTTCTGCTCGTTAGATGGAAACATGTATTTCTTCTTGATTGATGTCCACCCGAAAAGGACGGAAGTGCCTCCTCGGTAAGTTACCAATTCTTAGGCAACAGTTTTCTGTATGCTGATGTATTGCTCTATTTTCTGTATACCAAAGACCCTGGTAACAAACAATGGCTCTACGTTTACTATTCATAAATTTCAGGAGGATCTGTAGAGTAGGTGAACATATCAAGCGCAGGTCGCACATTTTCACCAAGTTTTCGGTGGACTAGCTGACATGCAACTCCAATACTTTAAGCAGCGTCAACGAAAACTGTCGCAAACTCGAAGTTGAGCAAAATTGTACAAACTCATATTTGGTTACCGGTCCACACTAATCGAAACAACTAGTAAGGGCTCGGTTGAGGTGATGTTTTGATGTAGATCAGGGACGCGGCTAGCTATAAGATTTCCAAATCAGAGGCTAAGCGCCTCTAGCTGGCAAAACGACCATGCATTCAGGATAGCTGCCTGAAATTGCAAGCAATCTACTTAAGGGGCACTACTAGACAGTATGGCAGTTTTCGACATACAGACCATTTCCGTCACTGCGCTGTTTCTGTCTGTTGGTGGACACTAGGGCAAGCCCAATTATTGAGCAGTTAGATGTGCAGACTGTCCGTCAAATTGAGACACCGCAACATCGCCACTCAGGCGGAGTACACTGGCCAGCCGAACGAAATCAGGCTGTCTCGGAGAGATTCAATTAGGGTAGGGAAGCATGTGACTTCTGTGTAAACCAATTTGGCCAGTTTCCTGTTGTCTAGACATAGCAGAATCAGCTTTGGTCCAATCACTCACCGAACTCTTTTCAAATGCTTCATATTACATACCGATATCAGTGTAAGCAACTTAGGTACAGCGCCAAGATTTTCATAGAAGGAGATGTAATAATCGAAACGTTGCATTTCATGCTCGGTAAAAAGAACATGTTCGCTGCAAAATTGACGTGATCCGCTGTCATGCGCTACAAGCAGAATACAGCGTCATACAGTGAGCATTTCTTTCGCTGAAACCAAGATACCAGTTTTACCCACGCACGCAGATAGGCGGAATGAAATCCAGATAGGTTACGGGATTTCACCAACAACCAATTCATTGGATATGATGAATATCAACGATCGCTGGAGTAACCATTCACCAGGGCGAAAATAAAAAAATTCCATGACTTCAACGGGAAACTGAATTGCAAATTAGCACACAGTTTAACACTGGTGCTTTCTGTAGATCACCTTACGGCTGTGATCCGTCTAAGACAGAAAAATATTAATTCACTTGGTAAAATTTTACTTCTGCATAAGGGTTGGACGGGTGAATTGGACTTTCACTCGGAATAGTGCCAACCGGGCATTTTGTGTATGACGTCGCTTACTAACGTTTCTGCTACTCTTCACAAATAGTTCTTTGCAATACCATTTCAGAGGTCGCATACACAACACCTTCGTTTTACAATCGGTTTTGATGCCGCCATCTCCGTTTGAACTGAAGCATAGCATTTCTCTTCGGAATTCACCAGTTTCTAATTCGCTTGTGTGCTGTCGCAGGTGGCTCTAGTGCATAGTGTGCTAAGTATGCCGCCAACGCTTTTGATCAGAGTATGCAGCCATTACCAATACCGTTGCCGCCATATTCAAAGTTATTTTAACGCTTTCACTGCCCCTCCGATCTGATGATTTCACTAGTCTTACACACAAATCCTGGTGTAATCGGTAAACGAAATGAGAGCTGACCGTTTGCAGCTTGACTGGTTCATCATATCTATAGGAGTATGGTAGCTTGACCTTAATCTGCCGCATGTACAATTTATCTTGCTATTCCAGTATCGGAGTAGACTCCATAAACCGGGACATATTCATCAGCTTGTTACAAGTAAGTAAGCTAAGGTGCGCGTCGGAATCCACTCGTAGTAGTTCTTGGAAACAATGATACCATAGCCCATGGAGTGGTAACTATCGGTGTGCCGGTGTAATGATTAATGTGACACGGGCACACAGCATTTTACTTTTAATGCAAATCAAAACTTATTTGGGGATACTCACCTTATGGTGTATTTGAGTAAAGCAGAATATCTGGAGACTTCTTACGTGCTACTGATATACCAGGCTGTCAGGTGTAGCCCACTTGTACCATCGGCATTGTAAATGATGCTGACTGCGATTAGGAGTCGAATGGGTCGTAAGTATTTGCTGACCTACCTAAGCTATCGCTTTAACCAGAAAAACAAAGAAACACATGGGATTCCACAGATAAGCAGTATAACGTCAGCCAAGAAGAATATTATTAAAAAGCTGTAAATAATCTACGGCTAACCTGTTGCTGTAGGTAACACTATCAAATGCTTTCGTTAGTTAATTCCGTACATGAAATATTTTGGTGGGCATGTTTTATGAATAATTGCTGTAAATACCTCTAGCTCGGGATGTGGCTGAAATGGTTGATGTTTTCTCCGAGCTGCGCAATTTTATTTCAGTTTCCGTAGTCAACCTAGGCAACATCCCCATTGCGGCTATCAGAGTCTGCCTCGAGACCCTGAGAGTCAGACCCCGCTAACTGAACTGAGGATGTGGCGATTAATCAACAGTGCATGAAAATTTGTTGCGCTGCAAACAGCAAGCAAGGTCGGAAGCATGCATCGTCCAATGCGATAGTTGTATCTTCAAACATGCAGTAGTTGAGTCTGTTTAAAAGATTATCGGCAGGTAGCACGTGTACTCATGGCCCAGACTAATCGCGATCAAATGGAAATTGCGACTTTATCAGATGAACTGTTCTCTGAGCTGTTCAGTTATTTTGCAAAAGCTTCGTCACCAGTGGATGTGACATCATCAGTGCGTTAGTACATGTGGGACTGTGGTATATCGATACGTAGGTAAGTGGGTGTCGAGTAGTCCCGCGCTTGCCATGTTCTAGTTCCAAATAGGCAAATCAGAAGATGGAGATCGTGAGATTACGTCACCATTTCGTAAATTCTTATCAATCACAAAACATACAGCGATGATATGTAAATGAACGACCAACAGTATCAAAGAGATCATAAATGGCTACGGATTTGCGTTACAAGGGTAGGCTTGAAGTCGCAGTCAGGTGTTTTTGAATGGACAGCTGCGTTCGTTCGCTATCGCTAACAATGGCCTCCAATAACCTATGCATGCGAGGCCGCCGATTGCGCGGTAGGACAGTGAATGACTCATCAGGATTGACTCGGTGGCCGGTGGTAAGCAAGTGCTTTGTGATTGCGTAGGCAGCTTGGGTTGTTAAGTCAAGTGATTCCGTCGATACAGACAACATTCGGCTGCATAAACACTTGAGGATGTGTTCGTTGACTCTGACACAAACTTCAGGTACTACGCCCAAGGCAGCTAGCTGCGCTGCTACAGGTGAATTTTTGTAGAAAATGGGACGTGCTCCTCGTCGTCGTCGGTTTCTTAAACGAACGCGTAACCAAAAGTCTTGTAAATATGCGCAGCAGCTATTCCGCCGCATCGAAAACTACATTGATTAACGTACTGATCCTTTTTCCGGTGTCATTCAAAACGTAGTCACTTTTGAAAGGAAGCTAGTTCGAATGCGCTGGTAGTCCATTGTTTTTAGAAATGCGCAGATTGCGCCCAGTTAAACGTGTCCATTGATTAAACGGTTCGTGTAGTACCAGGCATATAAGAATTCGCTTGCCTTCTTCGTTTTAAAATCTATTACAGTCTTTATATTTTCCAGCTTATTTGGTGTCTAAATTTATCCTTTTTATCAAAAGCATTGAATATGCGTGTTGCTGGGATATCGCTTTATTATGCACCGTGATCCTGGTGGAATGCCATACACAACTTTGCAAAATCCAGTGCTTATCACATTCCCTGTAATTTAGTTAGAATACCACATGGGTATGAAATTCTTCTTTGGTATTCATTGGCTGACAGGTTTTTCGAGCTTGTGCAAGTGAATGCATACATTTCGCCACCATGCGTGACGGCATCGTCAGTGCGGCGGTGTGCTGTGTACAATCCTGATTATGGTATCCTCTGTCCGTGTTCGACTTGTAGGTGACTTTTGGAAGTGACAATATCGATTTGCGCTTAATGATCTCTACTCATTCGCTTCCGCAGCTAAACCATGTATTTATATTAGCTGTAGATCAGAAATGATGGCTCACCGGATCGATGTCCATGCGCATGTTGACCGAATTATTAAAGGAGTACCATGTTTCTATGAATTCGCTTCCTTTCTGTGTTGTTCCTTAAGGTAGTATATCCGTTTTGTTCCACTCGAACCTGTGTGCACCTCATGCACACGCGCTGAAACCAGAACTGATGCAGAATGTTTTCTACTACCCCTTGGTGTTCTTGTATCCTTATGTATAGTTCTCTTCCTCTCTCTCCCCAATAGTTCATTCCACTACTATTGCAATTGATTATATACACGAACATTTTCCTCCCTTGACTTTCTGGTTTTTCGTTAAGTTTCACAGTATGTTTCTCAAAGAAGCAGTTGGCATGTGAGCAAACGCGACACGATGTTGTTTGGGCAATCTGGCTGTCAATTCAGAAATATTTTGCATATACGGCAAAACGACCCTGTTGCTCGCATTTGGCATCAGGTCGATGTTTGTAGGCTTGTGGAATATGACATGACAGGAATATAAAGTACATGCCCTGAGTGTCTGATATAATTGTGCTTTAGGAACTCGGTGTACAATTTAGGTCGAAACGATGAGCAGTTATTAGTAACTCTTACTTCTGGCAACCCGTACAATGCAAACAATCAGCGACGCCAATTTATGAAGACCTTTGAAGTTACATCCCCGCAAGCATATATTGTGGTCAATACCTGTAGTAGCAGGTGGTACATATTAAGCTTCGATTCTGTGGAGTTGTATTACCAGACGTACCCACAATAATGATGGTAAATTTTGCTCATGGATTCAATCGGTACCCGATGGGTTGGAGAGAGCATTCGAAAGTAGTAAGCCGAACCAATTAAACCCAGAAGAAACCAAAAGCAACAAAGCAGATCACAAACAAATAAGAATGGATTATGTAATCCCGCGAAAACAACATTGCACAATTCCATGGGTTACAGAACGTACACAAAGGCAGCCCCACTTTGATCAAACTGCTCGCTACCAAGAACACAGAGGTACAAAGCAACAAAGAACTTTGGACAAAATGAAAATCCCTCATCGCCCTATCTGGGAAAAGTAGAAATAATGATGAGCATTTCCTGGGACATCTCGGGTGTTAAGATACAGCATGGAGAAAGTACCTATCATTCAAAGTCACTGACCCATACGCATCGATAAAGCAAGAAGTTGCCAAAAAGACCTCAATGGAATTAGTCCGTAATCAACGCAATATACCTATATTAATGAAAACGGAACGTGCTTGAGCATTGTTTTAAATCTGTGTAGGGATTTATTTTTTATTTCCTTGACAAAATACACCAACAGCTTTATGGACACTTTATAGGCTCCGTCTTATCAGGAACAACAGCTGTTCAGTAACTGCGAATACTTTTGAGGCACTGTCACCATAATCAGTACACAAGCACACAGATATTTACCAATCCAGGGACTACGGTATCACTGTTTCCAAGACTTACTACGAGTGGCTTCGAGATGAAGATTCCATACTTTATTACAACAGGTTTTTGAATGATGCACGTTTTCTAATACTAACTCTACTCCGAGACTGGCATAACAAGATAAGGTGAATGGTAAATTCAGCCGATTACCTCAAGGAAGAATACTCTTATAGACATGATGAAGCAGGTAACCTTCAAATCTGTGTACTCTCATTTCGGTTGCCGATTACATCAGTTTGTGTGTGCAAAGACAGTGAAACCATCAGATCTGAGGGGCAGTGAAAGCGTTAAAATCGCTATGAAAATGACGGCAAAAACATTGGTAATAGCTGCATACTGTGATCAAAAGCGTTGGCGGCACACTATGCACTAGAGCCACCTGCGCGAGCACACAAGCTACTTAGAAACTGGTGAATTCCGAACAGGAATGCTATGCTTCAGTTCAAACGGAGATCGCGGCATCAAAACCGATTGTAAAACGAAGGTGTTGTTGTGTTTGTGACCTCTGAAATGCCATAACAACGAACTATTTGTGAAGAGTAGCAGAAGCGTTAGTAAGCGACGTTATACGCAAAATGCCCGGTTGGCACTATTCAGAGTGAAAGTCCAATTCACCCATCCAACCCTTATGCAGAAGTAAAATTTTACCAGGTGAATTAATATTTTTCTGTCTTAGACGGATCACAGCCTTTAGGTGATCTACAGAAAGCACCAGTGTTAAACTGCATGTTAATTTGCGCTTCCGTTTCGCCGTGAAGCCATGGAATTTGCGCTTTTCGCCTATGGTGTATGGTTGCTCTAGCGATCGTTGATATTCATCATATCCAATGAATTGGTTGTTGGTGTAATTCCGTAACCTATCTGGATTTCATTCCGCCTATCTGCGTGCGTGGGAAAACAAGTAACTTGGTTTTAGCGAAGCAAATGCTCAATGTATGACGCTGTATTCTGCTTGTAGCGCATGACAGCGGATCACGTCAATTTTGCAGCGCACATGTTCTTTTTACCGAGCATCAAATGCAACGTTTCGTGCAATTTATTACATCTCCTGCTATGATTATCTTGGTGCTGTACTGAGGTTGCTTACACCGATATCGCTATGTAATATGAAGCATTTGAATGGCGTTCGGTGAGTGATTTGACCAAAGCTGATTCTGCTAAGTCTAGACAACAGGAAACAGGCCAATTTGATTAACACAGAAGTCACATGGTTCCCTAGATTATTTGAATCTCTCCGAGATAGCCTGATTTCGTTCGGCTGGTCAGCGTACTCCGCCTGAGTGGCGATGTTGCAGAGCCTTAATTTACGGACATTCTGCACATCTACCTGCTCAGTAATTGGGCTTGCCGTAATGTCCACCAACAGACAGAAACAGCGCAGTGACGGAAATGGTCTGTATGCCGTAAACTGCCATACTGTCTAGTAGTGCCCCTTAAATAGATTGCTTGCAATTTCACGCAGCTATCCAGACTGCATGGTCGTTTTGCCAGCTAGAGGCGCATAGCCTCTGATCTGGAAATCTTATAATTAGCCGCGTCTCTGATCTACATCAAAACATCAGCTTAACGGGGCCCATACTAGTTGGTTCGATTGGTGTGGACCAGTAACCAAATATGATTTTGTACAATTTTGCTCAACTTCGAGCTTGCGCTAATTTTCCTTGACGCTGCTTAAAGTATTGGATTTCCATATCAGCCAGTCCACTGATAACTTGGAGAAAATTGGTTGCTTGCGCTTGATATGTGCACTAATCTACAGATCCTCCTGAAATTTATGAATAGTAAACGTAGAATCATTGTTTGTTACCAGGGCCTTTGGTATATAGAAAATAGAGCAATACGTCGGCATACAGAAAACTGTTGCCTAAGAATTGGTAACTAACCGCAGAGGCACTTCAGTCCTTTTCAGGTGGACATCAATCAAGAGGCCGCACATGTTTCCACCTAACCAGCAGAACAAATAAGCGTTTAGGCGCTATCTTAGTTTCCATGACCACTTCCATGAGTTTATTGTTCAAAATGGATGCTTATTTGTGTGACTTAACAGGCGTCACAGTGTTGAATTAGCCTGATATCTGTCAACATTGAGATCGTGTAAGCCCACTTATCTTCGTGCCTCCCGGCTGAATTTCGGGCAGCTTGTGTATAACATGCGGCCTCAACTGTGTTCGTATGATCGATCTGGATCCCAAATTTAGACAGCCATTTTCGCCAATAATCTCTGAGCTTCCGGTAAATTTTGATTTCAACTGCAGTTCACATTTAACAAGCTATCTCTGGGAGATAAAACGCATAATATTTTCAACCAATATGTACCGTTCGGTTTCTTGATAGTAATCTGTGTTGCGCTCTAAATGCTGGTGCACATTAAGCAGTTCAGCAGGCGTCGGTACGAAACCTGGTAGATGACTTAGCGGTTAGCATATCAATGTGTCGGCAAATCCACTCGTTTAACCAGAAACCAAGGAGATTTTTCATGGGTAAGCCGATAGCACTAAAACCCAGTGCGGCATACTAGGAGACACCAACTGGTTGATGTCCTTTTTCCCGATCAACAGTACTAAATATTTGTGGCTCGTAAACTCTCGAACATTTCCACCACAGTTTTGGTGTAATTATTTGAATTTAAAGTTAACCGCCAAGGCTTCTTATTATGCTGTGCATATTATATCACCGCGGATGACAAGCTCTAGGAAGCGAAAGCTGTGGGTCGTTTCGCCATGCCTTCCATTTGATGAGACAGCACCTCTCGGAGCCCAGTTTGTTACGCATCACACCGGAAAGTGCTGGCTCAGTTTGGGTACTGGTGCACAAGCTAATTAGCCTTAATTAAAGCCAGCTTGACAGCAACATGAAAACTTTTGTTCCGTTAACCACAATATATAGCAATTGCTAACCATAAATTTACCACACTTTTTGCGAGCTGGATACCGCTATTTAACTGCTGCCACCTATTTTTCCCCACCATATCCCATGGTTCCATGACAGTTGACGTAAGTATTATGTATGTTGCAAGACCAATGTCAAGACCCCATTCTGGATCACCAGACCGGACGCCTGCCACATCTGATGAATACCGGCTTGCCGATCCTACCTCATGTGATCTCTTATCGGTGTTGCCATGATTCCACTTTAACTCTCACTGTGAAAATCTTTCACTAACACGATGCAAACCTTCCAGACTCCATCCCCACTCACTTCAGTTTTGAGTCATTCTCACGCCCCAGGGGTACACAACGACAGCTTGAATGAGGCAAGCCCATCGCTTTACCCTTCATACCCAATATAACGAACCAATGAGACAACGGTTATCGTATCTTATAAAAGAGAGGTTTGATCGTTGACCCTGTATTGTGTGACGCATTATGTACGGTGGCAAATACAGTGTATGTTCCTTTGCGACATTGTGTGGATCGGTTGTTTCGAAATCGTAATGTGTCACTATCCCAAGGAATGTTTGCAGATCATGGATTTAAGTTATTTTTGAGGCATTCAGAATGTGTTGCTTTTTTGCCCGTACTGGCTGCAACCCATGCGTGGCCGAACGAGTCGCTAGGTGATCAAATCAAACGGAACAATAAAACCCTTGGGTTCAATAGTGTAATTCCGCCCTCTCATGAGATGCTCCAAAACAGAATTGAGTTACTTTAGATGTTTGTAATCTACACCAGCAGATAGGAAGTTAAAACCCATGTAAGCACACAACCCAGGTAATCCCCGTAATAAGTTGTATATAACCATCTGAAAGTTTGCCGGCACAGATTGTATTCCTAGCGGTAACCGGTTACAGTTAGACGACCACATGTGTGTATTAATATTCGCAACTTCCTTAGCAGATTATTGAAGATTCATTTGACAATAAGCGCGCTCCGATCATGTTTGGAGAAGTTTAGTCCACCCAAAAAGCTGCATTGACCTACGTATATTAGATTAGTGCTCAGCACACTTCACTGGATTAGCTGCTAACTTCTAGTCACCACAAAGATGAATCGAACCGTCTGGCTTTTGTATTAATACAGATTAAGAAGCACTGATTTATTAATCCTGTTTTGCGATGTGTTGGACATATTAAAAATGACTAAAATGCCGGTTAATACTTCAAATATCAAAATTACTCCCTATCGATTGTTATGCTGTTGTCATGCACTCCTTGTGTTTGCACTGAATCAAAAGATGCCAACAAATAACTCTAAAGTATAGTCCAGGATTTATTGGAGAGCTAGGGTTAAGTTACAAAACGTAAGTGGAATAGTGCGCAACTAAGCGAAGTATCTAACTGAGTCGAATCGGTGCGGAGACGACAGATTCAGTGCGAGCATTCCCCGGGTGACATATGAGAATATAGTATAGATTCCTGTAACACCCCAGACGGCTGTACTCTACTGCTGGTTTTATGGAGTTGCCTCTCAGTATTCTCTTACTGTTGAGTTATAGTAAGTGGCGGCGCACAAGATGTGGGTTATGCAGAATCAAGTAGGCCAGTATCAGGTTACCTAGTAATCGCCGAGAACTTCCGCTGAATGTTGTCAATCGTTTCGATCACCACTATTATGTAGGACTCGCATCTAATGATGTACTTGAATTCTTAAACATGGGGATGCTCCAGTGTCTTATGCTTGTGTTTTGGTCATGGATGCAAAGCCTGAATTTCGTATTCTACAAGGGGGTGAACAAAAGCACTGAGCGCCGGTCGGAAAATTAAGATGTCTTATTTGTCCGAACGCGCGAAGCAACTGCTCGACTTTTCGTTTATTTAATTCCGATACCTTCTCGGACAGCGTGGAGTAACTCAGAACATCAATCTCATGGCATGTTTCAACGAAGCATAGCTGAAATTCTTTCGCTCCCAGCCTATAGAATTAGTTGCTCTGGTGTCTTAGGGAGAGAACCCTGCTGTTACACACGTTCGATTGCAGTTAATTTTGGATTTATACATGACGAGCTGTGTCTAAGTCACTCCAAAGCAGATGCTGATATGCAATCTACTGCAATCGTAACCAAATCATGATGCCGTTGTCATGCTATGGGAAATTTGAAACGACGTCCGTCCTGATCTCAATATTAAACATCAAAACCAATCTCGGACTTGGAACGGAGTCTTTGGCACACCACACTCGACTTGTGTGGATTCAGATACGGAGTTCTGAACGTTGATCACTAACTCCTGTTCAAGGACATTGATGACAATGCAGCAACGAAGATGGTCACCCAGCCCATAATATTAATGCTAGCAAAGGATAGTCCGACGATCTGGAAGATCAAATGCCTCTGCGACGGGGATTATCGAAAGACTTAATCGAAAGTGAAAGTGTCGCTACGAGACTTTCAGCTATACGGAGTATCCTAGAATGATGAGCTTGTATCTGACTTAGAGTTATAATGAACTACTCAACATACTGCAACGTTAAGTGTCCCCTCAGAACTAATGCTAAGTCGAAACGTACGAACTTGAGTAAATGCAATTTTAACATTTGAAACCATTGCTGAGATAGAATACGAAGGACGGGTTGTTTATCAGGTTAAGTATAGACGCGCTGGGGAAAGGTATCCCATAGAGACACTCGATCGTTTAAGGCTACCGTATTCCGGGAGGAAAAGTAAGTTGATCGGACTTCTGGCACATGATGAGTCTGGGTTCAAGCCAGGAACTCACAACTTGTCTGATGGAATAATGACGATGGCAAGATGGCTGCATACAGCGTTTTCCCAAATTCTTTCTACACAGAAACAACAAAACTACAACAAAGCGCTGGGTACAAATAAATACCAACCTACGACGATCGGATCGGATGCGTTGCCCTTTACATTTAATTGTTTTAATAAGGTACACCCCATGATAATCCTTCCAGTTGAAAAAGTTGAACTAGATAATACTTGGACACCTAGTGTTCATATATTTTAACAGAAGTGGGGAAATATCTCCTTCATTTGATTTGCTCTTGTCCTCGATTGGTTTAGAGTACTCAAGTCACGTATTTACCATGTTTCGAATAACTCATGTGTTCTTGTGTCTGGTACATTGCATCTCTATACGTCTGCCTATTTTACTGTGTGACGTGTATGTGCAGGCAGGCTTATACACAAGTTCTGTTGCTACTCTCGACTTCCGCTTTTTCTGGACACAACACTAACATTTCTTGTTTGTTAGGTAAAACGTTTGCTGGGTTTGGTAGTGTTGTTGCAAACGTGTCGTTATCTCTCGAGTTGGCGTTATAAGTGCGTCAGATTGTAACGGAGCGGATCGACTTTAGACCATCGATGTAACTGGATTTTAGCGAGTAATATTGTGGGAAGCATATGGTCAAATATATGATAACGACGGTCCATATTCGTCTCCGCAGGTGTAACAATGCTATCAGTGATAGTGGAATTAATTCTCATTGTGGTCTATCGCAAAATACGCAGGGCTTGAATTCGTAATCGAATGTTGAATAAACAACATGTGAAACCAACGCAAATAAATGTTATGTGCTTATGAAAAAGCTCGCAGAGTAGATTCGCCACTTTAGCTACACATGCTTGGTTAGAATATTCAGCGTCGTGCATTAAGCACTATTGAAATGGACGGGTTAATCAGAAGTTTCAATTTTAAGCTCAGTTATATTCCCACGTATTTGAAAACAAATGGGCTGTCAAAATGAGCTGGGGAACAAATTCGCTAAACACCATTTTTCCCTCCAGAGGAAAACATAGAGATTCAAAACTTATAGGCAGAATAAATATCCTAATATTATCATTGAGCTGAGTACACATGGCAGTGGGTACCCCGGATCATAAAGAAAAAGCTAAGCAAAAATAACCCGGCACGGCTACCGATCATGGGCTCAGCTGGAAACTAGTAACCCGAACCATTAAAACCCAGAAGAAACTATAAGCAACAAAGCAGAGCACAAACAAATAAAAATGGAAAATGAAATCCTACGAAAAAAACATTGCACAATTCCATAGGCTAGAGAATGTACAAAGAAGGCAGCCCCACTTTGATCAAACTGCTTGCTACCAAGAGCAGAGTGGTACAAAACAACAAAGAACATTAGACAAAATGAAAATTTCTCATCGCTCGGTCTGAGAAATGTAAACAATGACGAAAATTTCCTCGGAAATCTCTTGGATGTTCAGATATAGTACGAAGAATGTACCTATCATTCAATGCACTGACCCATACACATCGATAAACCAAGAAGTTGCCAAAAAGAACATGATGGAATTCGTCCGTAATCAACACGGCATACCTGTAATCATGAAAAGGAAACTTGTGTCGAAACCGTTTGACCACTGCGTGACGATTAATTTTTCTTTTGATGGACACATGCATCTACAGCAACAAGAAACGCCCATGGGCCTGCAAATATTAGGGGCGCATTGTTGAAACCAGGATGTAACAACTGGCGCGCCTTAGCATGTCCCTGAATGGACCTTGGCATTTTATTAGGAAATACAATTCAGTACGAAATAATCAACGCATAAGAGTACAAGACTTTACCATTGGTTATGAGGGATACAAATTCAATTCTTGGGCGTTTTGATTTACTGGAACTTAGACGGGGCATGCCATACATTGGTAAAACAATGAAGCTTTGAAACTCGTATTGTTTAACTATATTAATCATCAGATAATCCACAAAACCAAAACGGAAGCAAATATTGAAAACCATATTGAAGGGAATAAGGAACAGAGCACTGCATTGCGCAAAACAAAGGAAACGAGGATAACTATTTGTGTCTTACGTTACAAGACAACATTCGTCCGCGAAAGTTTATTAGTGGAATCCTGAAGAGGCAAACACTTCAGGGGCAGCGAGACAGAAAAATAAACTTGTAGCCAGTATATATATCGAATAAATCTGTTCAAGTAAATCAATTACAATAGGCAGAGAATAATATCATCACATAAACTAAATGTCACTGTGAACCCTGCTCTTCTAGACGCAAAAAGTTATCATAAAACGCCTGAAACATAGAAGGAATTCTGATCCAAAAATGGCTGTCACTCCTGCATTGGCGGATGGTCAGATTTAACATCTTTCCTTGGAAAGTAGTTTGCTACTTTATACCGATGTTGCTTGCCTTGAGTACTATTTCTATGTGTGGTGGTTCAGTCAGTTGTTTTGCTAAGGTTTGGAAACCAGTGTTTCGCTCTTAATATAGGCAGCTCTCATAATTCTTGATACACTTATGAGCGTCCGTGATCACTGGTCGTACCATGCGTTTTCCGAACTGGCGCGCGATGGCCAAAGCCCTGAGATGAAAGAATGGAACACTGGTTTATTACAGGTAAAAAAGCACTGTGAAACAACTCGCGTTAGATGTAAATTATTGCGAAAAGTAAATTACATGTTAAAGTGAAAAGCGTTTTTTGACTCAAAGTAGACTTGTGTATAATATCAGAGACTTTCGCGTATTAAACCAAATAATCCATAAATCTATTGGTTGGGAGTTTGGCAAGACACCGTTCGACTGCGTTTGGTAGCCTCTGGTTAACAAGTCATATAATAAAAAGCAAATGAGACAAGGCATCATCAACTGGTTTTTTAAATATCACCAGATTGGGAGCAGAGACGACAGAATTTGGGAGGGTATTCCAAGGCTAGCACACACGAAGAGAAAGTAAATTGCTACGGCATTCAAGCCGGCTACAATATATTCTCATTTTCAGAAAATGTCCGCTTATGTTAGTGTTGTGGTTTAATTTCAGCAGTGAACGGAAAAATGTAGTTTGTGTTCTCCAGAATTCGGTAAACCACCACGAGATCCCCACGCAAAAGCCGTTATTGACTGCTGTAGATTCTTAGAGATTTCATTCTAAGCTGATAGGGCAGATGAAGACGCCCCTGACCTTCTTGGCTGCCCTTCGTTGAGGAGTCTCCAATGCATGGAGAACCTGTTTCTGCCACGGCTTCTATGCCTGAGTGCATATTCCAGGTTCGGTCGCACGTCGGCGTTAAGCACTTGGGGGAAGATTGAGGGCTCAAACAGACCGAATGCACTGCGAAGAAGAATGAAGTGTCGATTGCCGGTTCTCGTCGTCTTCTCTGTTTGTTTTGAACACCCGCGATCTTTCTGTACCAATACACTCTGTCACGCTCCTGAGAGGTCGTCACCAAGTTGTGGTCTCCAAGCATGTAAATGTTCACCGGCTGGTGACGTACATGTATCACCTTGCACTCAGCTATGTTCAACTGACGCGGGTTTCTCTTCGACCATTCATAAATGCAATCTAGGTTATGCTGGAGTACATCATGATCTTCATTGTTAATAACGGCCCGCAATATCTTGACTTCATTGGCGATAAACAGAAAATTGGAGGAATTAACTCTTGCCAGGTCGTTGATAAACATCAGGAATAAGCGCGGTCCCCGCACTGAGTGTTGTGTAACACCACATTCTACCTCAATCAGGTTAGAGAGTTTTCCCCTAACGCGTGAATAAAGCTTCCTTTGTTGAAGAAGCTTTCCAGTCCCACCAAGAACAGGATCTCCGATTCCCTAACTTTGTTTCCCGTGAAGTAGGATGTCGCGATCCAGGAGGTCGAAAGCTTTGGAGAATTCTAGTGAGATGACGTCAACTCCGACCACATGCTTAGCCACTTCCGTCCAACTACCTCGTGCAATCGGTAGGTTTGTGGTGCATGACTGGTGTTGACGGAAGCCATGCTGCTCCGATGTCGAGGTGCTGTAATCCATCAGATTCCTATCGATGATCGCAACCAGCACCTCCGCAAGCACAGGTAGAAGAGTCGGTGGGCTGCATTTTGCAGGAACTGAAGGATTACCGCCTTTAACGTTTGGGGTGATAATTCCACGCTTCCACACAGTGAGGACTTGCTGATCATCAAAGCACCTTTGGAAGCACTGTGACTGGTTCAGCTAGCTTGTTTTACCATAACGTTCAGTGCCTTCGGGCGGATGTTCCTTGCTTCCGAAGAACTAAGATTGCGCAGTGAGAGTAAGTACATTTGCACAAATTCTGGGTTGAAAATTATATGTGTAAACAGTGGAGTCGGTAATGTGCATGACATTACGGGAGAGTTTAATGCTGCAAGTTGGAAAACTGCGGCGCATGATAGCCGCAGGGCACTAGCTGCTTCCTCGGCGCTTTGTAATCTAGCGCCTGAGATAAAAAGTGGAGGGATTCCATGCTTGTTTTATGAAGATTATTGACATGCCTATACAGCAATTTGTATTTTGCGGGGACTTTTTACCTAGGCATTGTTGATAAATTACTTTCTCCTCGCGGACAACTGCAGTGCAATGGTTGTATTGGGTCAGGAAATTGACCCAAGTCTCTGAATCGGGGTTAATCTTGTAGTCACGTTATGCTGCATCCGTTATCGCTAGGCATTTTCGAGTTCTGCTCCTAAGAATGGAAGGCATTTTTTGCATACGAAGGGGTTTGCTCCCTGATGCTCTGTTGACCATGTCGGTGAGCCTATCAACGAATTCTGTCCAAACATTGTCAAGGGGACTGTTGTTTGAGAATTTCCAAACAGCTGTATTGACGAGTTCTTTCAATGCGTGATAGCGTGTGATTCTATGCCTTAGTTCCGAGTGTTTCGATGGATACTCCGCATAACACATAATTGAACGTTATTACTACATGGTCACTGAGAACTAATGGATAAACCATCAATAACTTGTTAACCATGAGCTCTTCATTCGTGAGCACATGGTTCAATATGGACGGTTTGTTTGCTGTCCTGAATCTAGTGAGCGTGGTGACATGAATGTACAAGGGAATATTAGCGATCAGTTCATGCAAGTATGCTTTGAGCTGCTCACTGGGTGATGTCGAAACCTCCAGGTGGTGTAGATTGAAGTCCCCGGAGATGAGATTGTGGCCGTACCTAGTGCGTGTTACTTTGTTCAAGCCACGTATCAAGCGGGAATCCATTTCCTGATTGGACGTTGGGGAGCGGTAAACGACAGCTACGAGGCAAGCTTCGTTGTGTCTTAGTCGGAGAAGGCACCGTAGTGAGTCGGTTACGTGCGTTTCCAGAGCAGGAACCGTTGCACATCGCAGATTGCTGCGGCAGTAGTTTAGGACCGTACCTATTCTGCTGGGCGACCTTTCCGGATGAATGACATTCCGGCTATCTCAACGTCAGCATCAGTCACCATTTGGTTTAACCAAGTTTCGGTAATAGCAATTAAATCTCAAACATTTTTAACCTGACGTAGCTAAAATTCGGTAAGTTTACTGAGGAGGCCCTAGGCGTTATTGTACATGCATGAAATTTTCGCGGATTTAAGCAACGTTTCGGAGGTTATGCAATTCATACGTAAAGTTTCGCCGGTGCGGTAGTGGCGGGCGATTAATCGTTCTTTCCATGTGTACTTGGTTAACGGTTTAACATCTTATTCATCGTACGTGTAGTAAGTCCCATGACTAACCTTCGACGTACATTGTAACTTGTCTGGTCAAAATCATCTTCTACAGGTTGTATTGGCTCACTCGACACACTACTGGTGCAGTTTTCTTCTATATATACCACGGCGTTTGGTACTTTAAGTAACATATCATCTCTAGAAGGCGCATCGCTGACTTTCTTCAGCTGTAGCTAAGGTGGTAGCCTGCAACGTAAGATGTACCAGCACGTTAGCAGGCGTGCTACCATATTTTTGACTGAAGGACCGCTTTTAACATCACTTTCTTTGTAGTTCCATGAGGTACGCAGTCGTGACGCGGATTTCTCTAACACATCATACAAGCAGAGTGTTCCACGAATATAACACCACTGTTCTTTATCATGGGTTATTATTTCATGCTCATCACATGCTTCAGTCTCAGGAACTTCGTGAAGAAATATGGTTTTGGTTGGATCATTTCCGGTAGTCCTCTAAGTTGCAGTTAACTCTATTACGCTTGCCCCATGGGATGTATGGAAAGAAACCGGATGGAGCAGTGCTCATTTCTGAGACTACTGGTCGACAGTAGTATTGATTCTACTTCGGTGTTATAGTACAGCACAAAGCGCAGTTGCTCTGGCTCTTGAAATGCTTAGAATTGGGGTGTCGCTTAATACACACTACGTGTACACGTTTCAGTACAACTAATATTACGTTATTAATAATATCCCACTGGTTGTGCTCATCCACCTGCCTGCCGCTTATTGATGTCTATTTTGATTCTGGGATATAGGAGCATAGAACGCTCAGTACAGGTAGTTGTTTCTTTACAACCTTCGACATGTCGCAGTTTGTGATTGAAATACTCAGATATGTACCGCAAGAAACCTGTAGTGCTTGCACTAGGAAAACTGCACTTTGCTTCTGAGTTTCCATTCCACTTGGGGTGGGGTTAATCCTAAATGACGACTCTTGTTGGAGGCAACCGTAACCCAACTTTCGTTAGTACCGGTTTGCACATTCTCCACGCACTCCGTCGGTAGTTTGTTAGTAGCCTTACTTGTAGTTACTCCGAACGAACTGGGAACCGCATTAGTCAACTGTGAGCCACTTGTTATATTGGGACAGCTGTTGATGATCTGGACTATAAGTGTCGGGTTACTTACGTTGTTATTAGCAGTTCATCTCGGGTATAAGCAGCAATCAAGGGGAGGATTTGGTTGTATAGTCCGCTTTGCTTGCCCCAACCGTAGTGCTTTTAGTGGTCATCATTTCCTCAAACTTGTTTAGTAGCTCGTCATACTTCTGAGATAATATGAGCACGCTTTTTACCAGGCGGCTCCATGTGCATTCCGCACAGAACCAAAGAGATTCTGGTTTGTTTTATAACTTGGCCTGACTAGGCTTAACTCGGAGGCATCTCGCATGGAAAAGCTTTCAAGTTCGGAACATGATCCACCTACATCTTCAGACTTTGGCACACTGGGCATCGCGATTGTTAAGGAAATGTTACGAACCATTTGAATGATTAATTCAGTAGGGTTAAAAGTTGTTCTATCAATGCTCTTGTCGGTAAGGTCACAGTGTTAACGTTGCAGTTGTGTGCTGTCATTCTGTCCTCTCTGGCGTGCCAATCGAATGTGTCAGCTTGAAAGTGAGGCAGGTTACACGAAGGTGTGATTGCAAATTTTCGTGGTTAAGCCTATGGATCGCGCCTGGTGAATTTGCCTTGAGACCGATGGCTGCTCCAAGCAATGTCGCATCTGAACGAGTGACATTTCGTTTGAAGGAGGTTGTAATGGTCTATCGAGTGAGACCACACAATGTATCCGATGGTTGGAGTCAGGCAAATTTTGGCGCTTGGATATCAACGAAACTCTACAAGGAATTCAGAATTCAGGATAAATGTAGAATATACTGGAGAGCACTCGAGATAATAGTACCACAAGTTGGAGCTTTTTAAAACATGACAAATGAGTATATGTCCAAAATTTGTGATGAAAATGCTGCTGAGCCACAGTGAAAAACCACGAATGCACAAGTGAGTGATTTGTAATTGAAACAGCCGATACCTGCGTCGAAAATACATTTGCAATACTCGAAAGCATTTAAGTAGCAATCGCAAACAAACAACATAACAATGTTATGCATGGGATTCCGTTTACAATGGAGTCAAAGGCAGATGACAATCGCTCTTTCCTTGTGGTGCTGGTCACCAGAACAAAGGACTTCGAATTTCAGTGACCCGCGCACAGGAAAGGTTAACATACGATTCGAAATGGAACTTAAACATCAACCAGCCAATGTGCCAAAAGATAAGCAGCGCGCGCACATTATTTCACATGATTGAGATACACTATAATACAGAGGAAGCCAAAAGGGAAGAAGAAAGTACCTATCTGATTCGTTTGAGCACAACGGATACCCACGCAGCTTCATTCGCAGGTGTCTAAATCACAAGCCTATAAACACCGACTTGGTGTAAAATGCGGACAACATTTCTGAAGTTAAAGCAAGATTGCTCAAGCAAAATCGCATCCCTTTTGCTCACAATCCAACTGGTTCATTTAGATACATACTGCCAAACTTAACGAAAAACGGGAAAGCATAGGAAAGGAAATACTTTGTGTATGTAATCAATTACAACGGTAGTGGAATGAACTATTGGTTACAGACAGGAAGAGAACTGTACATAAGGATACAAGAACACCAAGGGGTAGTAGAAAACATTCTGCATCAATTCTGGTTTCAGCGCGTGTGCATGAGGTGCACACAGGTTCGAGTGGAACAAAACGGATATACTACCTTGAGGAACAAAACAGAAGTAAGTGAATTCATAGAAGCATGGTACTCCTTTAATAATTCGGTCAACATGCGCATGGATATCGATCCGGTGAACAAACAGCTCTGATCTACACTTAATAGAAATACATGGTTTAGCTGCGGAAGAGAATGAGTAGAGATCACGAGGCGCAAATCGAAATTATCACTTCCAAAAGTCACTTGCAAGTCGAACACGGCAGACAATACCATAATCAGGATTACACACAGCACACCGCCGCACTGACGATGTCGTCACGCATGTTGGCGAATTGTATGCATTCATTTGATCAAACTCGGAATCGCTGTCATCCAATGTGTGCCAAAGAAGAATTTCATACCCATGTGATATTCTAACTAAATTACAGGGCGTGTGATTAGCACTGGATTTTGCAAACTTGTGTATGGCATTGCACCAGGATCACACTGAAAAGCGATATCCCAGCAAAGCGCATATTCAATGCTTTTAATACACAAGGACAAATTTAGACACCAAATAGGCTGGAAAATGTAAAGCCTGCAGTACATGGTAAAACGAAGTAGGTAAGCGAATTCTTATGTGCGTGGCACTACACGAACCGTTTAAATAATTGACACCTTGAACTGGGCGCAATGTGCGCATTTCTAAAAACAATGGACTACAGCGATTCGAACTAGCTACTTTCAAAGGTGACTACGTTATGAATCTCACCGAAAAACGGATCAGGACTTCACTCAATGAAGCTTACAATGCGTTGGAATTGCTGCTGCGCACATTTACAAGAGCTTTGCTTACGCGTTCGATTAAGATACAGACGACGATGAGGAGCGCGTCCCATTTTCAAAATCAATTCACCTGTAGCAGCGCAGCTAGCCACCTTGGGCGTAGCACCCGAATTATATGTATCAGAGTCATTGAACACATCCTAAAGTGTTTACGCAGCGGAATAGTGTCTGTATCGACGGAATCAGTTGCTTTCGGAACCCGAGCTGCCTACGCAATAACGAATCACTTGCTTACCACCGGCCACCGAGTTCATCCGGATGAGTCATTCACTGTCCTACTGCGCAATCGGCGCTTTCGCATGCTTAAGCTATTGGAGGCCATTGTTATCGATCGCAAGCGAACGCAGCTGTTCACTCAAAAACAGCTGACTGCGACTCCAAGCCTACCCTTGTAGCGCAAATCCGCAGCCATATATGATCTCTTTGACAAAGTTGCTTGTTCATTTACATATCATCGCTGCATGTTTTTGTGATTGATGAGAATGCACGAAATGGTGACGTACTCTCACAATCTACGTCTGCTGATTTTCCTCCTTGGAACTAGAACATAGCACGCGCGGGAATACTCCATTCGCACTAACCTACGTATCGGTATACTGCACTTCCACCCGCACTAACGCAATGATGATGTCACATCCGCTGGTGATGAAGCTTTTGCAAAATAACTGACAACCTGAGAGAACAGTCCATGTGACAAAGTCGCAATTTCCATTTGATCGCGATTAGTCTGCGCCATGGGTACACGTTAGATCTGCGGATAATCTTTTAAACGCACTCAAGTTTGATGTCTAAATACTGCATGTTTGAAGGTGCAACCATCGGATTTGACGATGCGTGCTACCGACCTTGCTTGCTGTTTGCAGCGCAACAAATTTTCATTCATTGTTGATTAATGGCCACATCCTCAGTTCAGTTAGCGGGGTCTGATTCTCAGGCTCTCGAAGCGGAACCTGATAGCCGCACTGGGGATGTTGCCTAGGTTGTCAACGGAAACTGGAATAAAAATGCGCAGCTCGGAGAATACATCAACCATTTCAGCCACATCCCGAGCTAGAGGTATTTACAATAGGTATTTAAACACATTGCCCACCAGAAAATTTCACGTACGGAAATAAGTAACCAACGCATTTGGTGGTGTTGCTTACTGCGACAGCTTAGCCGTAGATTATTTACAGCTTTTTAATAATATTCTTCCTAGCTACCGTTTTACTGCTTAACTGTGGAATCCAATGTGTTTCCTTGTGTTTCCGGTTAAAGCGATAGCTTCGGTAGATCAGCAAATACTTACGACCCATTCGACTCCTAATCCCAGTCAGCATCATTTAAAATGCGGATGGTACAAGTGGGCTACAAATGACAGCCTGGTATATCAGTAGCAGGTAAGAAGTCTCCAGATATTCTGCTCTATACAAATACACTATAAGGTGAGTATCCCCAAATAAGTTGTGATTTGCATTAAAAGTAAAGTGCTGTGTGCCCGTGTCACAATAATCAGTACACCGGCACACCGATAGTTACTGCTCCACAGGCTAGGGTATCACTGTTTCCATGACATACTACGAGTGACTTCCGACAAGCATTTGAGCTTACCTATTTGTAACAAGCTGATGTATATGTGCCGGTTTATGGAGTCTACTCCGATACTGGAATAACAAGATAACTTGTACATGCGGCAGACTAACGTCACGGAAAAGTACTCGCATAGACATGATGAACCAGTCAAGCTGCAACTGTCAGCTCTCACTTCGGTTACCGATTACATCAGGATTGGAGTGTAAGGCTAGTGAAATCATCAAATCTGAGGGGCAGTGAAAGCGTTAAAATCGCTTTGAAAATGGCGGCAACGGTATTGGTAATGGCTGCATACTCTGATCAAAAGCGTTGGCGGCATAATAAGCCCACTATGCACTAGAGCCACCTGCGACAGCACACAAGCGAATTAGAAACTGGTGAATTCCGAAGAGAAATGCTATGCTTCAGTTCAAACGGAGATGGCGGCATCAAAACCGATTGTAAAACGAAGGTGTTGTTGTGTATGTGACCTCTGAAATGGTATTACAACGAACTATTTGTGAAGAGTAACAGAAGCGCTAGTAAGCGACGTTATACACAAAATGCCCGGTTGACACTATTCAGAATGAAAGACCATTTCACGCATCGAACTCTTATGAAGAAGTAAAATTCTACCAGCTAAATTAATATTTTTATATCTTAGACGGATCACAGACGTAAGGGGATCTACAGAAAACACCCCCGTTAAACTTAATGTTATTTGCGCTTCGGTTTCGCGGTGAAGTCATGGAATTTGCGCTTTTCGCCTATGGTGTATGGTTGCTCTAGCGATCGTTGATATTCATCATATCCAATGAATTGGTTAACATTTATAACGCTGTCACCCATCTGGATTACATTTCACATATATACGCTCGTGAGCAACAGTGTGATTTAGTCACACGGGTTTAGGAGCAGAAGAGCATGAACGCTTTAACAATCATCTAGAATGCTATTGGAAATCACGGCCACTAGCAATGTACATCCTGCTACTTTAAAGTTTTCCTCCTTACTCTGCACCATAGGTAACTTGCATGGGATTGGCGAATTGGTCGGGTTATATCGCAACTGGATTTCATTTCATGTTTGCCGGATATCATTTCTAATGTCTCTGTATCATAAGCTGCTGGCCAGTGTTGCTTGCTTCCGGTGGTCATTGGTTCGAGACCCGGAAGGAGACGGAGGAAATGCCCACCATAGACGACCCACTATGAAGCGAAACGAGCATCTGTTGCTTTTCGGGAATAGAAATCACCTCTGTGGCTCGTCCTCTAATTGCAGTGAGCTTAATAATTGCTACTAAATACATATAGTCACAAGTATTTTGAAGCATACCATTTCCGTTTAAAAACGCTTTCTTTCAGCTTTGCTTGCTTTCCAACCACTTCCCCCACCGAAAGCTAACTCGCTTGAAGTTGAACGGTGGTTCTATCAACTGCCATGGTTCTGATGGGGGGTGACATATGGTGGTACTTCTCCGCAATTGCTGACTTGAAACTTATTTGACTTTGATCATTAAATAGTGCACGGGGTAGATCTTGCTCAGTGTTTGTATGGTAGCTAGATATTTCTAATGCACTAATAGGCTTCGGGATGCATAATTCAGCGCATCAACTCACACACGTTGACTGACGTCAATCGTTGTCCTCATTATCCCACATAAATATGGATATCACCAATTCGGTGTTGTCAGAATACCATCTCATGTCTCCTTATGCCTTTGGAGGAGGGGGCATGGAAACATATATAGTAAAACTGGATTGATTCGAATAGCGCTAGATATCTTGAGGTGCGTATCCCGCCCGTAACATTTGGGACTAGTGGATTTGTGCGCAGTGCTGAGTAATATATCACCTATATTAACCTTGCTAGAAGCATTGTTTCTCTTGTTAACCACGTTGCTCTTTATAGACACACAGTAGAAGGATGGAATACGCAGTGCTGAGAATTCGCGGAAGGAAAATCCTTCGTTAAGCAAAACTTACGTAGTTCACATGTCCAGCTACGTCAAACGGTTTATGCATTTTTATAGTAACTGGGCGTTATATAGCCATAGTGCATAAAGTCGTTCTTTCGAAGTACGATTGGATGCTCTTTGTACATAACGGTACATAAATTTTGAGAAAGCCTTACAACTGTGCTCCTGGTCACATAACTCAGATTCCAGTATTAGAAAGTTCATGTTAAACTATACACGAGCGAGTAAGTGATGGCTAAGTCATATGGAAACAACAAATGTTGCGTATATTTCGTTCATTGCATCAACATTTGCAAACTGACATGGTTTTGTCTATATGACGAAGGGGATACTGGGTTAGACATGAGTTGCTGACATACCCACTAGTCTCACTCAGTCAAACGAGGATGTCATGATACAAGCGGTCTTAGTGGGTGAACAATTTACTAATATTGAATATAATGTTAAAAGCTACTTCTAACTGTGTGAAAAGCTGCATCCACATGTGGCATGACCCAATTTGCAAGTGAGTCATCATCGGGTTTTAGCGTAAGTAATACAAGGATCTGACTTGCAGGTAGCTCATTTTGATATCAGTATTGCGTTTTACTTTAGGTGCTTCCGTGAGAACGCTGCAGTTAATGGTCTCCAAGTCCTACGTTGACAATCATAAATAACCTGACACTGGCTACCATTTTCATATTCACTTGGGTGAGGTTTTCCCAAAGGGATTGGTGAATGTGGCTGATGTACCATAATAGAATTTTTCCAGTATTCTGGGCAGATAAAACTGTGTGAATATTTTTACTTTCACTTAGTAGATAATTCCCGGTCCATGCACGAGTCGTGACTCAACATTTTATGTCATACTCACTTATTGGTAGCCTGCTTAATTTGTGAGTAGAATCGATAAGGAGGAAATTGAAACGCATATTAGTCGTACTCCCTGTCGTAACAAAAGCGAAACCATTGTTAGTGGTTTCGGGTTAAATAGGCGGGTTAATCTAGTACAGACGAGACTGCGTAACCATTTTCCTGAGTCGGACTAAACACATTGATACTAGGTTAAGTCCTGAACAGCGAGGCCATGGATTTGAGCTGCAGTTGCCGTCAACGATTCCAAAATTTCGCGGGGAGATTTAAATCGGATAACCGTTTTTCATTGGCCTTCCTAGGAAGATTCTATGGCATTTTTGCTAGGTTTCATCACGCTGCCATACAATGTCGTAATACTCAATGATTGGATGGATGAGCATTTTAAAATGAGCTACTTTGCTTATGATTAAATGAACATAGTTGGATGTATTAGCTACAGAATATTTGACAATCACTGTTTGTTATCCGTCTTGTTATACAAGGTTGAAAGGCAAATGCTTCGGTCGATATAACCGCTAATTTTTCCGTTGTAAATTCAACCTGCGTTGATGGTTAACAGCAAGCCAATACACTGGTCACTAGGGAAAATGTACCCTTTGATCGATTTACAAAATTTTCCCTGCAACTTCATGGATTCAATTCAAAATAAGCTTCATGTACCCTAAGGGGTTGTTTTCAGCATTTACATAATCACTGCGGACACCTGGATGATAATATCAATATACATGCCTAGGCAGAAAATTGGAAAAAAGCGATACTTTCCCTCCAAGAATTGCTCGAACAGCATGTTTGTGACTTTCGCTTAGTTAACGAGCAATCGTGAGAGATAGGGTAAAACAGTATTAAGACATGATGACGTGCTGGAGAATAAAATTCTGAATTGCAAACAGGTAGGAGTGAAGGTGAGCGTTTTGGAAAGATTATTGTGAAATGGATGAAATCGTTCAGTTAGTAACCTAGAAAAACGATTGCAGGCACCAAAATGTCTAGAAATAATCAAATAAACTAATCTCTAGACAAGCAGCTGTACTTAACAATCTGCTTTGTAGACCGCCCCAATAAGAAGTAGTCTTTCTGAAACAGTCTCGGGAAAATGACAGGAGAGCAGTATAACCAATGTGGAATAATACAAGAGGTCAAAAATCTGAATTTGAAAGTACGAGGTACTAAAACACATTAAGTTTGAGTACATAAAAATAGTTTTCTGAGTTTTTGAAAAGTTTTACAGAGGTACGCGAACCAAGAAAGGTTATGGGACAACAATCGCCGAGATACTTGATGGTGGAAGAGCTGGGTATGGGATTTCAGTTCATGGTAAGTGTGGAACAGAAAGCTATGAGGGACTGCAACTTATCCCCGCGTAGAAAGAACTATTACATATTTGCATTTAGAAGCATTAAGCATAAGGACTCTGGATGAAGGCCATTCTACCAAGTTATCCAACCCAAGTTAAAGTGATGAGGAATCACGGTTAATGAAGAACACATACATCCCAGCACCACAACATTAGCATACTTACACCCTATACACGTGGTTTGTATAGGGAGATTTTCAACATACAAAGAAAATAAAAAGGGTGTTATGATTACTCTCTGTAGACCAACGCAGTCGGCACGGAGGACAGAGGATTTGTTACCGTTCAACTTGGTGAAATGATTACGATCTGTAAAATAGTCACGTAACGTATTGCACACAGCAGGATGAACTCCATTTTCGGATAGCAGGTTTAGCAACCTTGGCCTATCCATTATTCCAAAGGCATCTGAATAATACAGAAAGAGAAGCCGTACGGATTTACATTTTCGATCTAATGCAGAGGCTATAGAAAGAAAAACATATGTCACTGCATCCAATGTGGAGCGCCAGGGTCTGTACGCGAACTGGTAGATATCGTCTTCAGAAGCGGCTGAAAAATCCGTGGAATGGACAATTTTTCAAAATCTCTTAGGAGCACATATGCATATGCAATTGGCTGATGCTTATGAGATCCAGTTGTTGGTATTGGAGTAACACTGGCAGCTATCCAAACGTCCGGGATCACACAATTGGTAAAGAGGTCTGTTAGAGGCATTGTGAGAGAAGCAGCACACTTCTTCAAAGCTAGGAATGAGACAGCATCAGGAGCACAACCTTTTGTTGCCTTTCACCATTTGAGTTCCTTGTGGACGTTGCGTTGAGCAAAGGCCTGGTCTGGACTTGAGCTAATGAAGTAGGGCTAACAAGATGAGTTTAGTGAGATGAAACTAAACTCCGAATTCAGCTTATCTACATCCTCTTCACCTCTCCGTCTACAAACACTCTTACCACAGAGCTGCTTCAGAAGCCCCCATAGATCGTGACAGTTATGATTGCCTAGAACTGATTCGATGTATAATTGATTTAATCATTTTGTCTCTGATATAACTGCCGTGGTTAGGCTTTTGACACGGGCAGCATTCTTGCACTTGTAGGCACATCATTTCAACCTTCGAAGGCGCTGTAGTGGTGATGAGGAATATCTATCTGCTCTTAGATAGATCGTTTCAACAGGGCAACACATGTCAAAGCCATATTTTATGTAGTCCGTTATATCGTCACATTCGAGCGACATGTTCACTTGGTGGAAAACCGAAAAATCAGTTAAAGAATAATCGTCTGGAGCCTTGGGATATTTTCTAATGAGCAATTTAGCCGTTTGATGATCTTGTAAGGCCATCTGGTCAGCGTTAAAATATAAGACCTTCTGTGGGTGATTGGACACAGTTTTATTGTACAATGGTCTGAGCTGCTGAAAGGAGCCCGCTTTAGTATGGCAAATAACTGTCTTATGTTTGTGAACACAGCGTCCAACTGAGCACCTTGCCTGGTCGAAACAGTTACTAAGTCTCCCAAGCCAAGTGGTTTTCTGAATGTTGTATCCATTCTATGGAATTTACCAGCAACAATACAGATAGAACTATCTAATTTAAGCAGTGGCGTTGAAGCAAGTTGGTCTTCAGCAAGCTTTAACTCCGATGCTGAAGTGTCATGAGCAATGTATACGTTCCCAACGATGACTGATCGAAAGCCGCTTAGGAACTTCGGTTTGCACTCAACTAAACGGCAGCTTTTGGAAATCATTAAGTATGTAAATATTATGCTTGCTGCGTTGCACCAATCTTGATTACGGTAAGTTATAACGCCACCACCACGGAACTGGTGCTTCCCGGGGAGGTAAAACCTGATAGGAAATTACCTATCGCTTTGAGTTACCCCATTTTCCACATCAGCATGCAACCAGCTTCCTTGTAAGAGAATAATTCCTCTATTAACATACTTATTTCGCGACATAATGGCACTGAGTTCACTGATTACTAAGGAGCGATCGAACATTACTGGAGAGTCGTACGACGAAATAGTGGAGCAGGTGAGCGTGACCACTCCCGGGATGCGTCCAAGTTGCCATATCACTCGCACCCAGTTCAAACCGAGTGTTCGTGATCGTCAAGCCTTGAGTGGTACACAGTGAGAGAAGCCTGCAATTGTTCACATTCGCTGAACCAATGCCATGCGGACCGATGATATCTGTCCACACCTATGCATCAAGCCCAAAGCGCGTGTTGAAAATACCCAGCAGAAATTTTACATCGCTCCTCGGCACAGACCGCATCACGGATGATAGTTGAGTGCAGAACTTATCACGCGTGTCATTAGGATAACACATGGTCGGACCGTACGTGCTTACAAAGGTAGCAAAAATACCTCTTCCGAGTCAGAGGCGAACAGGCATCATTCGCGCGCGGACGCCTGTTGGTTCACCCACTATGTGGCCATGGCGGCGATCGAGTATGGCAATTCCATCTAGACCAATGCAGTGAGTCGTTCGGGGGCTCACTGGAACAATGGAACAATGGAACAATGGTATATGACGGGTTAAAAAGCATATACTTAACGAGTCCCGCAGGTTGGCAGTAGAAATACTAACAAATTGGCAAACCACATAAGTGGTTGAAGTAAGGAGCGTCAGTGAGATAAAAGGTAGAAGTATAACAGTTTTAGGGGGATAAAGTGGTACGACGCAAAACTGGCTAAGAATTTGTTATCGTTGGTGATGGCAGCAAATAAAAATGGAGTACTCACCGGTTCGCACAGATTTACGACCGTGAATTTGGGGTATAAATCCAAAGAGGCTGGTCAGCCTAAATATATACAAGCGTTTTCGTTCATAAAACAAAGCGCAGGGCGCTCAGTGCGACGTCCAATCTTTTTTTAAACGTATCTAATGTGGGGGTACAAACAACTGAGTTTGTGAGGGCGTTCCAGGGCCCGCAGACCCGGAGGGAGAAATAGGTTCTCCGACAGTCTAGACGACTGTACTGTTGGCTCAGCTTTAAACTGTTACCGCGAAGGTTAGTGTTCGGGCTGAGCTTCAAGAGCTGGCGGCATACGTGACTGGGATCGCTCAATATCTGGTACACTAGTATGAGGTCTCCACGAAGTCGCCGGTACCGTCCGCTGAACACTCCGAGTATCTCCAGTCGTTCCTGGTAAGGAGTGTGGCGCAAGCCCTTGACGATTTTCGTTGCTCGACGCTGTGGGATCTCATACGCTGCAAGTTCACGTTTTAGCCAGGGTTGCCAGGCCTGGCTTGCATCTTCGACGTGAGGACGCACGTAGGCATTCAGCATCAAAAAGAAGATGGATGGATCCAAAATTCCGAATACTCTTCGCAGGAGTCCAACGTGCTGGTTGCCCCTTTTAGAAGCGGAATCTGACTGTTTGGAACACCCGAGGTCTTCCTGTACCAGCACACCCAAGTCGCGTTCCTGAGTGGTGGTCTTCAGATCGTGTGCCCCAAGCTTGTAGACGTGGACTTGTCGATGGCGGATATGAACAACGCGACATTTGTTCACATTAAACGGCAGGGCGTTTCTCACCGACCAATTCCAGGCCTCATTCAAGTCACGCTGTAGGACTTCATGGTCGTCCGATTGTTTAATCGCCCGCCAAACCTTGAGGTCGTCCGCGAAGAGTAAGAATTTCGACGTAATAACTCTTAC
Organism: Dicrocoelium dendriticum; assembly: GCA_944474145.2. Taxonomy (NCBI): domain Eukaryota; kingdom Metazoa; phylum Platyhelminthes; class Trematoda; order Plagiorchiida; family Dicrocoeliidae; genus Dicrocoelium; species Dicrocoelium dendriticum. The sequence continues at coordinate 269,210,836 of OX104063.1, forward strand.
TAGATCGTTAATGAAAAGCAGGAACAAACGAGGCCCAAGTACCGAACCCTGCGGTATGCTGCATCCCACTCGAATCGGATCGGAAAAGGATGATCGAACTCTAACTTCTAACTGCCGTTCAGAGAGAAAGTTACCGATCCATCCTAACAATGGGTCTCCGATACCGTACTGTTGGAGTTTAATGAGCAGGATTCGATGATCCAGGCGATCGAAGGCTTTCGAAAAGTCCAAGAATGCAACATCGACTCCTGTTCCCTCATCGACAGTCTCGGTCCGGTTGTCACGAGCTATCAGCAGATTCGTCGTACATGAACGATGTTGACGAAACCCATGCTGTTCTGGCGCAATTATGCCATAGTTTTCCATGTATCCCATTAACGCATCTGCTATCACCGCTTCCATGACTTTGGCAATCACAGGCAGAAGCGTTACGGTGCGGTAATTGGCAGGATCCGATCGACTTCCTGCTTTGTATATGGGCGTTATTACACCTTGTTTCCACCTCGAAGGTACGATGTTCTCATCGAAACAGCGCTGAAAAATGCAGCTAGTGGTTCGGCCAAGTGGATGGCAGCTACCTGTAATGATTTTGGGTGAATGTTATCGGCCCCGGGAGAGCTGTGTGGACGCAAGGATAACAGCTTTTGCAGCACCATTTCTGCAGTGAACATGACGTTGGATAAAACGGACGGTGGGGTAACTAGTGGCGGAATATACGTCGAGGCTTGTACACCTTGGAAGATTGGGGAGTACTGGGCCCGTAATGCGTTGGCCGCCTCCTTCGCAGTATGTGTATACCCATTGGTCGTATTAAGTGGTGGGATTCCCCGTTGCACCTTGCGAATTCCATTCACATGTTTGTAAACAAGCTTTTTGTTCGAACCGAATCGTTTGGCTAGCTCCTGCTGATGCGTTCTCTTGTCTTCGAGAACCAAAAGCACACAGTAGTTGCGATGCGAAACGTATTCCGTCCAGTTTTCTGCGCTGGGGTTGCTTTTATACGTGTGCCATGCCCGATCCCTTAGAGTCATGCATTTTCGCGTCCGGCTTCGCAAGAATGATTTCGCTGTGCGGGAATGTTGGGAAACTTTTGGTGTTGAGGCTTCTATGACTAGTGACGTGATGGTGTTCGCAAATGTCTCCCAGGCTAGTTCTGGGGTGCAGTTAGCTAGAAACGTCCAACTGATATTCTCAACTAGAGCAGACAGAACGTGGTAATGGGTAACAGATTGTCTCGTTTCGAGCTCCGCAGCTGGATATTCGGCGTAGCAGATGTAATCAAACTGCAAAGTCACGCGCTCGCTACGGCCCAAAGGACTGCACACCTTTAGTCCATCGACCATGAGCTCTTCGTTAGTGAGCACTAGATCTAATATCGATGGGTTGTTTCCTGTTCTGAACCTGGTTGGAACGGTGACGCGGTTATACAAGAAGGTGCTAGAGAGTAGCTCTTGCAAATATGCCTTGAACGCTTCTGTCTCGGATGCTGGATTTTCCAAGTCATGGGTGTTGAAATCTCCTGCAACGAGGATGTGGCTGTACTTCTGATTAAGCGCGGAGCGAAAAGCAAAGATAAGTCTGTTGTCGCTTTCCGGAGTGGATTTCGGTGGTCGGTAAACCACAGAGAGAAGGCATACGTCGTTGCGTTCCAACCACAGTTTGCACCAAAGGACGTCGGTGACACAAGTCTGAGGATCGTCTATGAGCTCACAACGAAGGTTCGTTCGGAAATAAATGAGCACGCCACTGCCCTTGACCGTTCTGTCGTTCCGGAGAAGTGACATACCCGGTATGGCAATCTCAGCGTCTGTGATTTCGCCGCTCAGCCAGGTTTCGGCGATCATTATGTTGTCTCGAGGCTCCGAAGCCAAACGGTGACGGAGTTCTACCAACTTACTTATGAGGCCTTGTGCATTAGTATACATGCAGGATAGTGCTTTTGTAACCAAGAGTGAGCTAGCACAGGTTGTGGTAGGAATGGAGTTTGTGCCGATCGTTAACGGGTCGGCCATTAACCGTTTTTTGTGGTGACGTTTGCCTTTGAGTTTGCTTTCGGTTAGACGACTGATCACGGCCTTCCGGGCCCTGCTGGTCCCCCGTGTTCTGCCGTGTTTCGTAAGATATTGGGGTTATCGATAAATCCATGCCTTCACAAAGTTGCATGAGTGGATGGTTCAACAATTTGATCGCTCCCCGTGAGTCGTTGGTAATCCGTGGCAGCGTACCTGATGCCTTTAACCGAATTTCCGCTGGCAGCTTCATGCGGAATTTGGACCAGTTTTCCAAGGCGAGCGGTAACATAAACTCAGATTGAAGCACCACCTTCATAAGTCTGGGACCGTTCCCTTTATAGTTGGGTGAAAATGGAATCCTGGTCAAACGCTTAGCGATGATATTATTGAGGGAGATTTCGTGGCGGATGTAACTCCATTGCTCCCGGTCATGTGCATCCGCTGCATCAGAGGTTGAGTTTTGGAGCTCAGGAACCCCGTACACAATTATCGTCCGTTTCGCCTCGGCTTTACGAACTTCCTCACGGTTGCTCATCTTTTTCGGACGTTCGTTCCAGGGGATATCAGGAAGTATGCGTGCCTCGAGTGATGAATGACGAAGCCTGTTGGACGATAGTAGAACTGCCTCTGTGTCCTTGGTGGAGTTTAGTGTCACCCGGAGAAGTCGGGGTTCACCGTAGTGCGCTGAATTTGGATGACGTGTGACTCGTCTCAGCATTGCAGGTTCAACCGAAATGCCAATCGCAGTACATGTAGACTTCCACTGATTACGATCATCCAACAGCTTCCCCTTTATTGTACTCGCCTGTGATTCAGGAACATTTGTACACACAACGGTTAACGCGCCTTGGCTCCTTGCGTTGGATGCAGATTTGCCATGACTTAAAGACACGGTGTTAAACGGATTGTTTGGTTGTTGGAGTCCGGTCAACTTACTGTTGCTTGGTGAGGCCACCAGTGTCGGAGGTAATTTAGCCGGTGTATGCATTGAGGCGACTGAGGCGTACGACGCCCGACTTTTCTCTACGGAGTTCCGTTCCATTATATGCGTACGTCCCAGCACACGATGCTGAGTTTTTGAGAGCAGGTATACGATTGCATTGGTAGGCAACTGCGATCGAGGTGGCCATTTCGCTTCGGAGGTTTGCTTGAGGGACTCTTCCCGGAATTGCCTTCCCTCCGTCAGAGACTGTGTGGTGACCGTGCTATATGCAAATAGAGTTGCGTGCTTATAACCCGTTGACATGTTATCTCTTAAGACTGGGTTTTACGGGAAAAGGGACATGGACGTTCCTAACCTCCTTAGACGATTGACAAGGATACTGGCAATGCGCCCACACCTGACAAGAGAACGACTCGGTTCCTCAGCCAAAATGTTCGATTTAATGTACACCCGAAAGGCAGCTAGTCTAGCACATTGTCAATTAATCGACTCATGCGGATTGGTGTGCTGGATCTTAAAAGGGAGAAGGGCGTAACCCAATCTACAACGTACGAGCCTAATTATCCGCTTTCCATCTGCCACATGTATTGAGAAGAATGGAAAGTTGAATAACACTGAATTACTGAGGAAGCCACGTGTCATACACCATATCCTTGCGGCCTCTCACAATTCACCATTTAAAAATGACAAACTTTTAGCAGTCTTGCTAGTAGCTCCATGTCCAATCCCACCACTGTCACACCCAGCAGTGCTAGCCTAGGCTCCCTTGCTCTTCTCGTAGTTCATCGACAGAGCACTGTTAAGTTAATATCAGGTAAATCCCAACCAAGTAACGGGACATGAATCGTTCCGCCTGCTAGGGCTTACCAGCGAAAACAATGCCGATTACATCCGAACATGTCTTTGATGGATTTGTTTGAATGACGTTCATGTTTAACAACTTTAGCTGTTATTTCTGATTCCCAGTTCTTTGAGGTACTCAGGAAATAGATCTTTTCTTATGGATACCCAATTAGCAGGAAATGTTATCTGATGGCAGTCGTCGCCAGCTACATTGCAGTCGGTTCAGTGATGTCTAATCAGCGACTGTATTAGAACATGCTAGCCGATTGCTGGCGCAAGCTGAGCAGAAATACTCCAAGACAAATTAGGAAAGCATTGCAATTGTGTGAGCCTTGGAAAAGTGGAAGACGCTTCTATTGACGACTGAGTTTCATGTGATGTCAAGGAAAGCTCCGCTAACGATTCGGACGTCTGGTACCATGGACACATCGACTCTAAGATTTTACTTCACCATTCGACATATAGATAAGACGATGAACCTACTAACTGACATTTGTCGTGACCGACCACGGATGACATCATACCGAAAACGGCGATAAACCTATGTGCAGTCACTGTGGAATATAATAAGCAACTCGAAATACAAAGAAGGAAGAACTGCTCAACTTGCTGTGTAGGCATTTGCAAATGGGCTTTAATCCGCATACTTTGCCTGCAGAGGCAAAGGAACTCGTCAGATTCTGAAACAGGCTGGTAGAGTAAATGCCAACGTTTTGGTGGAAACAAATGCAGTTCTGATACCGGTTATCGCACGAAGCCAACGAAGTCAATTGATTTGAAAAATCAGTGGTGCATCACATTTGGTTTTAAGTGCGTTTTAACCTTCTACAGATGAGAGCATTTTGACCATCTATGAGAAGGGACGTTATGGTATATAATCGGGGTGCACAAACTGTTAGATTATTTAGATGGATGTGCCCAGACCGCCAACGCAACCAGCTGAATTCAACGAAACGCTGCATTGCTGTGGACTGGATGTATTTGTAGGACTGCCGCTCATCCGATCAGATAACACCAGCTCCCATGTGATTATTGGTCAATTTACCCGTTGGATCAACACTAGGAACGTGTGACCGTAGAACATGAGTTATGGTTCAGCGTACTGGCAAGCAGTGGAATTCCGCACGGTGTTATAGCCTACCTAGTTCCGTGTTTGAAATGAAAGTGTTCCGAGCAGTGTTTGCGAAATGCGGCATCAAGTGGAGACACACCTCACTGTACCGCCCGAAGACCATTGGGATAGTAAAATTGGTTAACCGGACTATGGGGTCATGAATGAAATGCATCAAGATGTCATTTCAAGAAGCCTGGCCCGATGATCAGCTCGCTCCTCGAACCAGTATACAGTCAAGTATCGAGAATTTGCCTGTCGAAATGCAATTCGGGAGAGGTCCGAGTATTGCTCTCGGTAAATGGTTGGCAATGGATCTCGGGTGCAAAAATCTAGCAACGCAGCACGAACGATTGTAAACAATTGCTATAAAAGGAACATAGCCTTGACACATATCGAATAAGTGGAACTATGTTGTAAACTGTGCGCACATAATGGAGACCATTCAGCCCAGGAGACCAAGTAACACTGTGTAGTAATGATCCAAGGGCACGTAAAGGACCAGGAGAGTGCAAGTTCAACCAGCGTTGGAAAGGTCTCGACAAATAATCGACCGAAAAGGAATGAATATCATGATTGAAAATGGGACGGCGAAGCGTTGGCAAGCAACGGAAACACATCGAGATGGGTAGGTGTACTTTAGCAGAAAGCAAGGATCCGAGGTGGAACGAACAAACCGCAGAAACAAAGGAAAAGGAAAAGTAGCGAGATCACCAAGGAAAAATTGGACAAAGCGGCTCAAGGCCTGCGGACCAAGTCGGAAGTAGTCAACGAGCAACAAACAACATCAGGTCTCGACCGAAAAGAGTGGGCTACATATTGATGAAGAGCCTCTTCTCCGGATAGATTGGCCTTTGATCATGCCATCTAGAATTTCCCAAATGAGAGCAACAGAACACATATTAAGCAAACCAAGAGCCTTAGAATGAAGTCAACCTGACCAGAATACGACGAGCTGAAACGGGGATATTGGGCAACGTTTCAAAAGGACCACGCGGTTTGGCTGCAATGGTGGCATGAATGTGTCGCTGAGCGAATTGACAATGTGTGGTGGGTGGCGGGTTGAAACTGTCTTCCATACATACGCGCATGTGGGGTGACCTCTACACTAGTTGTTTTTTCGCATAAAGGCTGTGCCAAAATACATCCTGGTTATCGCCAGAAGATTCCTTGCTTCTGCACTCCTTTCATGCAAATACGAGTATTACTTTTGCATTGCTGCACATTATCTGACGTGTGTCTCTCTCCCTCATCTGACGTGTAATGATAATGCTTTAGAGTGGTGAATGCCCTTGTGAAATCCAGTTAGGCAGCAAATACTCCTACGCCTGCGTCCGTAAATTCCGTTCAATATACTACCAAGAGATTGGATGTATAGGACCGATTAATACGAAAGCCTTGATGCTTTGGAAAAAGGAATTTGTTCCTGTCCAGAAGCCATGTTTTATTCGTCGACTATGGACTTCATGACATTGAGGATTGCAAGGTTTGGCGTTATCCGACTATAATTCGCTAGTCTGCACCGCTATAACTCCTGTAAATTAGTGTGAACATTACGTGTATCCGCATTGAAAGAGAATTGCTAACGGATCAGCTAAAATCCTGGTACACACTTTCATTGCCTTCTGGAGAATGCCGTCTGCACCAGACAGGCAGTACTCTTGCAAGGCAGCGACATGTTCGGTGCATCCGAACAACTGGCGGAAATGAGGCGAAGTCCTGATGTTAAGGAGAACTGTGTAAAAATGTTGTTAACTGGCAGCTTCTTCTGGAAACTGCAGCCGAAATGATGTCTGAAATCGTTAACTGTATTATATGCAATTTGCACCTGCCGACAGGTGGTATTTCAGAGGGGGCGCTTAGCTGTTGTTTACGGAGTTTGTTGATACATGTGTAAAATTGATCAGGATTGGTGAAAAGCATATCCTTTTGATCTCGGTGTTAATTTGATTTGACCACGAGGACCAGTTTGCTACAATTTTCCGTCAGTTACCTACGCTTTCTAGTCGTTGGCGCTTTGAGTGGCACTGCATAATTGCCAAAATGGATCTCTTCAGGTTATTCGTATCGACGTCTTACTCTTCATGAAGAACCTTCCCTTTGAGAAATACGTCTTTGTCACTAAAGGTTCTAACGTGCTGAACTGATTGAGGAATTCCACCCACGATATATAGAGGGTTGTGCTAGTAGAAACCACCAATCATTACCTTGATGATGTCAGATAGAATGCTGTGATGTGCTAACATAGGGACCTCTACAATATCCTTGTTGCAGACTTCTGCTTAACAGACGTGGTGAAAAAGTGATGTTGCGTGATCGCTTCGAGTCAGGGGGCTACTATCAGGCACGCTGTCTATTATAAGTCATCTACTGTTAACCACCAGTTATAGCATGACCCGTTTGCACCCCGTATTTAGTCTAGAAAAGAAAGAAACTAAGCATCACTTGGTGGACCAAGGATTATTTTCTGCATTTTGGCGTTACACAGCTCACCAAATGAGACTGGCATCTTTTGAGTTTTACAAGCAGAAGACTCCCTCAAGCAGAACGTGAAGATAAGACTTAGAAAGGAAGGTTTCCAGTGATGAAGCTAGACGGCTATTCATTTCTATCGGGGACATATGGGAGTAACGTATACAGGGGGGCATACAACATGCTTCATAGCTTCTTAGTTGTAAGAGGCACTAAAAGCAGTCCACAGCACAAACCCAGAGGCGTCAAGGATTCGGAGTTGTAGGTCCTACGAAAGTGCAGATTTACACCATTTCTCCCACTAGAAGTATCTCTACGTAGGACGGTAATACCTAGTAGAATGAGCTTCTCCATGTTTCATCGTTCAGGCACATTTTAGTTATCATTATCAGGTCCAAATACATCAAGACTTGACGTCATTGAAGCGCTAAGAATTTGGTCACGAAGCGCTCAGAATTGGTGTACATGAATAGAGTGTTTTGGAAATCACATCCGAAACTCGGAACGGCCGCACGCACGTGCTGACCTATCGCAGCACGCTGAATTGCCAAATGTCCGCTGACAAATTTTGGTTTGCCAAAAGTGGCGGCACAAGTGGATGGCAGGGACGGGTTCGGGACCTAGAGACAATACCCAATTGTGTTCGATCGCGGTGCAGATCAAAGGAAACTAGGCATTTCGGATGTGAGAAGTAAAGTTTCGCCAAACACCAAGGCTGCAGTGGTATGTCACACTTCGATCTCAGGCAGGGGAACAAGCCAGAAAAAGCCATCTATGTCAACCGATTATTGGCTCGCTGTTTTAGCAATACAGAAGAACAACCTGGCCCCATGCAATGACCGTTCGATGGGCGCCGGTAGCTCTCGAAGCACATGGCATAAGACAATCGAGGAAAGCTGTTAAAGTTTCATGACGCGCTACCAACCAGCTCGGAGCTTTTAGTACACGGTGTTCGCTGACAAGAAGAATCATACTGCCAGGGGCAATTTCTAAGGTCACAGTATTATTCGCTTTAGACCAGAGGTCCAAAACCTGAGACTTATTACCGCTAAGAGGGTGAAATGCCATTTTATGGGATGGTAAATAATAGTACGAGGATCGGGTCATTAATCAGACGCGAAATAATCTTAATAACAAATGTATCTGTATCAAAAAGTATCATTAACGTTTGCCCAGCCATTAGTGACCAGTCATTATTCACTGTAACTAAATCATGCCTTTATCGGCTCCCGCGGCTATCGTTGTTCTTTAGCGTCAGACAATCAGTCGCCGAGTCGAATTATAGAGTCGATTAAAAACTAGTATTGAAGCATTGGTCAAACGACCAGTCAAAGCAGCGCGCGATTGCTTATAAGTTAGAATTGTTAAAATGGACGATTAGTGTTCACGACGTATCGATGCCTAGTGGTAGTGAGAAGATATCATACAGGAATTATTTGGAAAGGAGGAATGAAACACAAGTAAAACCACTGACATCTGTGTTTGCTTGATCAGGAGTCACACATGAAAGGGTTGTAAAATGCCTTGAATGGAGACAACAGCAGATGTTTGAAAGTGTACAGAAACAGTGCGTTTGAGGTCACAAGCAAGGCAGAAATAGCCGGTTGGACGTCCGTGCATATTAGGTGTTGGGTTGATCACATGCAGCTACAGTTGATTTGATGAGAAGCCACAGCAAGTGAGTGCTTTAATTTAATAGTGTGGAGATAGAGAGTAATGAGTTTATCTTCAATGTTTTACGGCAATGTCACCTACAATAAGTAAAATAATATTCCTATATATATTTACATAACACATAACTACCTAACATTTTGTAGGAACCCTGTCTACAAGAAAAAGCGCTCTTACAATGGAGATTTCCTGCTGTAGGGCCTCATTCATATTGACAATAAACTTATGGATAAGTCACAATGTATTTCGTGTTGCAATGCGCTCAAAGCGGACAGCATGAAACCTAGCAACTTGAAAGATCATTGAAAGTCATTCTCATTTAGTAAGAAAAAATCTTACATTCCAAAACGGGTCCGGTAGGGTGATCATGATGAACATGGATGAAGTAGAAAAACGTATAGCAAGTGCCTCCACACTAATACATCCACCTAAATATGGTTTCAAAAAATGCAAATCGCCAGTAAGTCCATAAATATTGACAAAAATGATTTGTTACTAAACCTTGTGGGGCGTCCGTGTGAACACAAATTCTACAGGAGATCGTCTGCAATGTAATCTCTATCAGGCCCTCATGTTTAAGCATGTGAGATGCTGAATTGAAAGAATGGCAGGGTAAACTCGAGTTTTGAACTCTACCGGTGTGGGAGCACGAAAGACTGATTTGGTTACGGTATTCCAAGCATTGTAACTTCGTAAATAGCATAAATTCCGAAGGCATTCTAAACGATTAGCAACTAATAGGACTTTGCTAACAAGTGCTATCGCATTCTGGTGGACACATATGGGAGGTGACCAGGGTGGAACCTTGTTCCTATCCGTGGGTAATGTCACAGATGATATGGTGCAGCGGAATGAGTGCACGATCATCCGGGGCCGTGAAATTTGCCAGCGTGGGAGCACAGATGACAGACTCCGGTAGAGCATTCCAGCTTTTGTAAACGCGCACGGGAGAAATTCCGACTGTATTCCAAACAACTGCACTGCTCTGCATGCTTGAGAGGTTAGTCTCTCAGAGCACTACGGTGACTGAGCTCTTGCAAATGGCGTAAATTGTGGTTGGGATTTCTCAATATACGGTATGTCAAAATGAGGTCCTAAGCAATTGTTGATAATGTCCACCGAAGACCACGAGCACTTAGTGCCTCCGTTAATAAGGCAAACATCACAAACTTTTCATATTCTTGTAGGCCTAAATTGAATATCTCTAATGCAGTGATATCTTTCCCTAACCATAGCTTTCAGGCTTGTATTGCGTATCCAGCATATATGAGTTAGAAAGCTGTTACTAAGACAATTAACCGAATCATCTAAATTCACGCCCAATTTTAGATGTTTCTTAATGATACCGTTTTAGCATGTTTCTATCATCCAAGCGCGGCCTGGACCAAAACGCCCAGGCACTTTTCGCCAGAAGACACTTGAGGATCCTTCTTGATAGAGTGTGCAGAAAGCACCAAGCACGTACTCGTGCCTACAAGCTTCTGTTTTCACCTTAACAGAAAGCACCATTACCAAAGGTCTAAAGAATGGAGAGAAGAATGTCACGGCCACGTATCTAACGTCATGCATTAAAAGATCAGATCTCATAACGACACCTCAATATGATGTGTATATAGGTATGGTAGAGCAGAAAATGTACTTGAAATCAGCATGGGAGTATCATGCAACATGATCAACAAGAGACTATCTAATAATGAGTAAGCAGATTTGCAGTATTTTTAATGCAGTCGTCCCAGTAACTTACAAGCTACGTAGCACAAGCTAGTCCGGAAAAATATCAGACGCATTTCGCTATATGGAGGCTCGTCAATGTTACGCATTCCCTCTGTCCCTACTAGGGAACGAATCATGACCGCTAGATAAATTTGCAAACTTGCCGACAGCTTAAGCCCCTGAGCCATGGGGAAGTTTTTACTGGCTAAATGATTGTCAACCTAACTGGGATATAGCACGACCTATCTTCCACTTCCACACAGGTAATATATTAGCAGATGACGGTGGCAAGCCTCCAAAGGTTACGACTTCCCCTCACTAGACACTTCGTCCTTAGCATAAGAAACTATGGGACTCTACATGTTTTATTAACAATGAGTTGGATCATTTTAATTTTTTAATGTCTTCATCCCAGTAACTCCCATTCTAACTAGCACAGCCTAGTCGGGAATAATACCAGACACCTTTCGCCCTAGGAAGCTCGTCAATGATGCGCATTCCCTCGGTGCCCTACAGGTTTGGGCCCATGATCGCTAGAAGCAGATGTAAACTAGCCAGTTGGTTTAATCAGTAAGCTATGGGGGCCCTCGACTTTGCTACAAAAGTAGCAAGCTACATGGGGTATAGCACAACCCATCTTCCAATGCCATGTAGTTTACAAACTTAGCAGATAACAGTGCCTAGCCTCCGAAGGTCATGGATTCCTCTCAATAGACCCACCGTCCATAGCATTCGCAAATATATTGGGATACATTTTATTGTAAAAATATTTGAAGGATTATATTGCTCTTGTTTTTGCAGAGCAGTTTACAAGACACATAGCTCAGCTTAGTCTGAACAACACTAGACGCATTTCTCCCTATTGAGGTTTGTCAGTGTTGCGCATCCTCCCGGTGCATTTCTAAGGATCGATCCCACGAGCGCAAGTGGCAGATGCCACCTAGCCAGTAGGTTATGCCACAGAGTCATGGACATGTCATCTGGGTTACATAATTTGCAAGCTGACTGGGAAATAGCACGACCACTCCTGCACTGCCATCCAGGTCACCGACTTAGCAGATGACAGTGGTTAATCTCCGAAGGTCTTGAATTCCTCTCAATAGACGCATTGTCCACAGCATTTGAGACTATGCGATGCTAAATTTTTATTCATTTATTATAAAGCTGGATCGTAATTTCTTCATTGTTTTCTTCCCAGTAGCTCACGAGATATATAGCTCAGCGTAGTCCCGAAAAGCACGAGAGGCTTTTCGCCCTATTGGGGCTCGTCAGAGGTGCGCATTTCCTCGCTAACCTACTGGGGATCAAATACATGAACGCTAGAGACAGATACCAAGTTGCCAGCAGCTTAATCCACTGAGATTGAAGGGACATCAGCTGGGATCAATTATTTGCAATCAAGTTGGATATAGTGCCACCTACCTTCCAATGCCACACATGTTTCTACCTAAGCAGATGACAGTGGCTAGCCTCTGTAGGTCGTTGACTACCCATCACTACACGCTTCGTCCGTGGCATTTGAAAATAGGAGAGGCCTGATTTTATATTTTTAATGAGTAGGATGGTTTTAGATTTTTAATATTTTATTCCAAGTAACGCACATCATCATCATCATCCACAGGAGTACATCAGCCATTTGAACTGATGCTTTGCAGCCATACAATCATGAGGATCTATGAAATAAAGAATAAGAAGAGGGAGAGAAGGGGGACATACCTGACAACCTTAGTGCCCTAAGCAAACATTCAGGGTCAAGGAGCCTACAATTTGTGTAGACAACATATCGTCACAAACAGCTGGTTAGCCTGCAAAAATAAGTAACTCATTAGGTACCTAGCACAGTCTAGTCCGGAAACACAGGAGACGAGTTTCGCTTTATTGGCACGAGTGGGTTGCGCCCATGGCCCCTACCCCTACTGTGGATAGAACCCATGATGGCAAAGACAGATGCGAACAAGCCAGCAGCTTAAGCTACTGAACAATGTGGGAAGTCTGTCAGGCCATACATTTTGCAAGATAACTGGGATTTAGCGCGACCTATCTTCCAAAGCTTTGCAGGTAACTACCTTAGGAGATAACGATGGCTAACCTACTAAAGGGTAGGACTTCATTACAAATACGTTATGCACAGCAATTAAAACTAGTAGAGGCTAAATAGTGTATTTTTAAAGAAAAGGAGTCGGTTTACTTCTTTAATGTTTACTCCCATATGCTCAAAAGGTACAGCGCGCAGCCTAGTTCCGAATAGCACAAGACGCATTTCTCCCTATTAGGGCTCTTCAGCGTTGCAAAACCCTCAGTCAAATATTGGGGATCTATCCCATGACCTGAAAAGGCAGACAAAAGCTAGCCAGATGCTTCAGGCTTTAAGCCATGGGGGCTGGACTATAAAATTTCTGAGTTAACGACATACAGTAGACCTATTACCACTGCAACGCAGGTTATCAACTTAGCGGTTGTCATTGGCTTGACTCTGAAGGTCATGAATTCCTCTCACTAGACGATTCGTCTATATCATTTGAACCTATTATAAGATACATGAGATACTACTGGTGAATTGGAGGTTTTTGTTTTTAATATTGTTGCCTCATTAGCTCACTCACAGTATTACAATATTCGAGTATTTCCTGTTCTGGTTTTGACTTCGACCCAAGCTGAAGTTCATATTTACACAGAACAAACCCATGGTGTATTTGGCATGTGTGGTATAGAATACCTGCTGTACCTTTAGGCGCTTTTCTTTCCATAAATATTGTTAACAGCGACGGCTCAAACCTGCTTAAGAGGAGATAGTTGAAACGCGGGGCAATGTTCACTTACCTGCACTGTTAAAAGTCTAGGTTCGTGTTTTCGGTGCAAATCGGTCGGAGAATTACAGATTACAATCTTGTTTCCACAGAAGGCAATGTACCCGACAGAAAATTTTCGGAGCACAAAATTCGTCCTTCGCAATCCGTGCAATTTAGAGTCGATGCTATGACGGATTCAAAAGGATTGATTAAACTCACCTGTGCCCTACTCAATGTGGGTCGAGCCGATCGAAATTAAACCATGGCTCTGATAGTCAAGCGGTAGTCAATAAAAGGAAATGTGACACCACTTGATGCGCGTACTCGCTTGAAATACACCGGTCACCAAAATCCTTATCTATAACACGGATTCCGTATCTGATTGCACACAAGTCGAGTGTGGTGTGCCAAATACTCCGTTCCAGGTCCGAGATTGGTTTTGATGTTTAATATTGCGCTCACGCCGGACGTCGCTTCAAATTTCGTAATTCATGACGACGGCATCATGATTTGGTTACGAGTGCAGATGATTGTCGATCAGCATCTGCTGTGGAGTGACGTAGACACGATACGTCATGTAATAACTCCAAAATTAACTGCAATCAAAAATGCGTAACAGCCAAGTTCTCTCCCTAAGACACCAGATCAACTACTTCTCTAGTCTCCGAGCATAACTACTGCAGCGATCTTTCGTCGAGCTACCATGAGCGAGGTTCTGGGTTGCTCCACGTTGTCCGAGATGGTATCGGAATTAACTAAACGACAGGTCGGGCAGTTGCGTCGGGCGTTCGAACGAATAGGAAATATTCATTTTCCTGCCGGCGCTCTGTGCTTATGTTCACCTTTTTTTAGAATACGAAATTCAGGCCTTGCATCCATGACGAAAACACGACCGTAATACACTGAAGCATCCCCAAGGTTCAGCATGCGAATACGTCAGTAGATGCGAGTCCTCCATACTAGTGGTGATCGAAACGTTTGACAGCATTCAGCGGAAGTTCTCAGCGATTACAAGGTGACCTGATACTGACCTACTTGATTCTGCATGAACCACATCTTGTGCGCCGCCACTTACTGCAAATCAACAGCAACACAAAACGGAGAGGCAAGTCCATGAAACCAGCAGTAGAGTACAGCCGTCTGGGGTGTTACAGGATTTACACTCTATTCGCATGGGTCACCCGTGGAATGCTCGCAGTGGATCTGTTGTCTCCGCACCGATACTACTCAGTTAGATACTTCGGTTAGTTGCGCATTTTTCCACGTACGTTTGGTAACTTAACCCTAGCTCTCCAGTAAAATCCTGGACTATACTTTAGAGTTATTTGCTTGCATCTTTTGGTTCAGTGCAAACACAAGGATTGCATGACAACAACATAACAAATGATAGGCAGTAATATGAAGTATCAAATGCCGGTAAGTATTAACCGGCATTTTAGTCATATTTCCATAGGTCCAACATATCGTAAAACAGGATTTATAAAACAGTGTTTCTAAATCCGTATTAGTACAAAAGCCGGATGGTTCGGTTCACCTTCCTGATGACTAGAAGCTAACAGCTAATCCAATGAAGTGTGCTAAACACTAGGCTAATTTACGTAGGTCAATGCAGATATTTCGGGTGGAGAAACCTATTCCAAACATGATCGGAGCCACGCTTATTGTCATTTAAAGCGGCAATAATCTGCAAAGGAAGTTGCGAATATTAATGCGCACATGAGGTTGTCTAACTGTAACCGGTTACCGCTAGGAATACACTTTGTTCCGGCAAACTTTTAGATGATTATATACCATTTATTATTTGGAATACCTGGGATGTGTGTTTACTTAATTTTTAACTTCCTAGCTGATCGTGTAGATTACAAACGTCTGACGTAACACAGTTCCTTTTTTCTGAGCACCTCATGAGAGGGCGGAATTACACTATCGAACCCAAATGTTTCATGGTTCTGTTAGATTCGTTCGGACACGCATGGGTTACAGCCAGTGCGGACGAAATAGCAACCCATTTTGGATGCCTCAATAATACATTAAATCCACGATCTGCAAACATTCTTTGGGATAGCGACACACTACGGTTTCGAGACAATCGATCCACATAATGTCGCAAAGGAAGTTACATTGTACTTGCCACCGTACATTATGCCTCACACAATACAGGGTCCACGACCAAACCTCTCTTTTATTAGATACGAAAACCGTTGCCTCATTGGTTCGTTAAATTGCGTATGAAGGGGAACGCGATGGGCTTGCCTCATTTAAGCTGTCGGTGTGTACCCTTGGGGCTGGAGAACAATTCAAGTCTGAAGTGGGAGGGGATGGAGTCTGGACGGTTTGCATCGTTTTAGTGAACGATTTTCACAGTGTGAGTTGAAGTGGAATCATGGCAACACCGATAAGAAACTACATGAGGTATGAGCGGCAAGCCAGTATTCATCAGATGGGGCAGACTTCTGGTCTGGTGATCCAGAGTGGGATCCAGAGATTGGTCTTGCAACACACATAATACTTTTGTCAACTGTTATGTAACCATGGGACATAGGGTGGGGAACAAATAGGTGGCAGCAGTTAAATCGCGGTGTCCAGCTAGCGAAAAGCATGGTAAATTTATCACTAACAATTGCAATATGTTGGGGTTGACGGGACAATAGGCGTATGTTGCTGCCCAACTGGCGATAATTAAGGATAATTCGCTTGTGCACCACAACCGAAAGTGAGACAACACTCTCCGGTGTGATGCGTAACACACAGGGCTCCGAGAAATGTTGTCTCATCAAATGGAAGACTTTGCGAAATGACCCACAGCTTTTGCTTTATAGAGCTTGTTATCAGCGGAGATGAAATACGCACAGCTTAATAAGAAGTCTTAGCGGTTGACTTTGTTCAAATAATTAAACCAAAAGCTGTGGGGAAATATTCGAAAGTTTAGGAAAAGCACATGAACCAAGTGGTGTCTCCTAGCATGCCGCGCTGGGTTTTAGTGCCATCAGCTTAACTATAGAAAATCTTGTTAGTTCCTGGGAAAACCAGTGGATTTGCCGACGCAATGATACGCTAACCGTTAAGTCATCTAACACGTTGCATGCTGACGCCTGCCTAACTGCTTCATGTGCATCAGCATTTAGAAGGTAACACAGTGCTAAACGCAGATATCCATCAGCAAACCGAAGGGTACGTACTGGTTGCGAAGAATATGCGTCTCGTCTCCCAACATGGTTTGTGAAATGTGAAACGCAGTTGCAATCAGGATTTACCGGAATCTCAGTGCTTATTCTGGAGAATGGCTGCCTACATATTGGATCCAGAGCGATCATACGACCACAATTGAGGCCACATATTATACGCAGTCTGCACGAAACTCACCCGGGAGGCACGAGGATGAGTGGGCTTGCACGATCTCATTGTTGACAGATATCGGGCTAATACAACACTGCGACGCCTGTTAAAGCACACAATTAAGCATCCAAATTTCAGCACTAAACTCATAGAAGTTGTCATGGAAATCAAGGTAGCGCATACACGCTTACTTCTTCTGCTCGTTAGGTGGAAACATGTGCCTAATCTTAATTAATGTCTACCGGAAAAGGACTGAAGTGCCTCCGCTGTAAGTTGCCAATTCCAAGGCAGCAGATTTCTGTATGCCGAAGTATTGCTCTATTTTCTATATACCAAAGACCCTGGTAAATAACAATGGTTCTACGTTTACTTTTCAAAAATTCCAGGGGGATCTGTAGTGTAGGTGCACATATCAAGCGCAAGCAACCTATTTTCACCAAGTTTTCAATGGACTAGCTGACATGGAACTCCAATACTTTAAGCAGCGTCAACAAAGCTATCACAAGCTCGAAGGTGAGTACATTGGTACAAAATCATAATCGGTTACCGGTCCACACCAACCGAAACAACTCCTAAGGGCCCCGTTAAGCTGATGTTTGCATGTAGATTAGAGACGCGGCTAGCTAAAAGATATCCAGATCAGAATCTACGTGCCTATAGCTGGCAAAACCAACATACACTCTGGATAGCTGCGTGAAATTGCATGCAATCTACTTAAGGGACACTACTAGACGGTATGGTAGTTATTCGGCACACAGACCATTTCCGTCACCGCGCAGTTTCTGTCTGTTAGTGGACACTACGTCAAGCCCACTTACTGAGCAGGTAGATGTGCAGAATGTCCGTCAAATTGAGGCTCCGCAACTTCGCCACTCAGGCGGAGTACGCTGACCAGCCGAACGAAATCAGGCTATCTCGGTGAGATTCAAGTATTGTAGCGAACCATGTGACTTCTGTGTTAACCCAATTGGCATGTTTTCTGTTGTCTATAGACTTAGCAGAATCAGATTTCTTCCAATCACTCACTGAACTCTATTCTAATGCTTCGTATTTCATAGAGATGTCGACGTTATCAACCTTGGTACAGCGCCAAGATAATCATAGCTGGAATTGTAATAAATTGCACGAAACGTTGTATTTGATGCTCGGTAAAAAGAACATGTGCGCTGCAAATTTGACGTAATCTGCTGTCATGCGCTACAAGCGGAATACAGCATCATAGAGAGAGCAGTTGTTTCGCTGAAACGAAGATACCTTTTTTTCCCTCGCACGCACATAGGCGGAATGAAATCCAGATAGGTTATGTAATTACATCAAAAACCAATTCATTGTATATAATGAATATCAAGGATCGCTAGATCAACCATAAACCATGGGTGAAAAGTGCAAATTCCAGGACCACCGCGAAACAGAAGCGCAAAGTAGCATACAGTATAACAGGGGTGGATTCTGTAGATCACCTTACGGCTGTGATCCGTCTAACTTATAGGAATATTACTTCACCCGGTAAAATTTTACTTCTGCATACGAGTTCGATGCGTGAACTGGTCTTTCATTCTGAATAGTGACAACCGGGCATTTTGTGTACTTCGTCGCTTGCTAGCGCTTCTGCTACTCTTCATAAATTGTTCCTTGTAATAACATTTCAGAGATCGCATGCAAAACAACACCGTTTTACAATCGGTTTTGATGCCGCCATCTCCGTTTGAACTGAAGCAAAGCATTTCTCTTCGGAATTCACCAGTTTCTAATTCGCTTTTGTGCTGTCGCAGGTCGCTGTAGTGCATAGTGTGCTAAGTATGCCGCCAACGCTTTTGATCAGAGTATGCAGCCATTGGGAATATCGTTGCCGCCATTTTCAAAGCTATTTTAACGCTTTCCCTGCCCCTCAGATCTGATGATTTCACAAGCCTTGCACACACAAACTTATGCAATCGGTAACCGAAATGAGAGCTGACAGTTTGCAGCTTGACTGATTCATCACGTCTGTACGAGTATTCTTCTTTGACGTTAATCGGCCGAATTTACAATTAACCTTATCTTGTTATTCTAGTCTCGCAATGGAGTCAGTATTACAAGACGTGCATCATTCAAATACTTGTTGCAATAAAGTATGGAATCTTCATGTCGTAAGCCACTCGTAGTAGGTCTTGGAAACAGTGATACCGTAGTCTGTGCATTGGTAAATATCTGCGTGCTAGTGTACTGATTATGGTGACAGTGCCTCAAAAGTATACGCAGTTACTGAACAGCTCTTGTTCCTGATAAGACGGAGCCTATAAAGTGTCCATAGAGCTGTTGGTATATTTTGTCCAGGAAAGAAAAAATAAATCCCTACACAAATGTAAAACAGTGCTCAAGCACGTTCCGTTTTCATTATTACAAATATATTGTGTTGATTATGGACTAATTCCATTACGGTCTTTTAGGCAAATCCTGGGTTTATAGAGAGACGTAATCTATAAGTTGTCCGGTCAATCTAATCTTCTACAGGTTGTATTGGTTCATTCAACACAATACTGGCCCAGTTTTCTTCCAAAGATTCCGTCGCGTTTGGTTCTTTGAGTAACATATCATCTCCAGAATGCGTATCGCTGATTTTCTTCAGCCGAAACTAAAATGGTAGCCTGCAACGTAACATGTACCAGCATTTTAGCAGCCGTACTACCATATGTTTGACGGAAGGACCACTTTCAACACTCGGGCCACTTTCATTGTAGTTCCATGAGGTACGCAGTCGTGACGCGGATTTCACTAACACATCATACAAGCACAGTGTTCCACGAATATAACACCACTGTTCTTTAGCATGGGTTGTTATTGCATGCTCATCACATGCTTCAGTTTCAGGAACTTCGTGAAGAAATATGGTTTTGGTTGGATCCTTTCCCTTAGTTCTCTAACTTGCGGTTAACTCTATAACGCTTGACCCATGGGATGTCTGGAATGATATGGATGGAGCAGTGCTCATTTCGGAGACCACCTGTCGACAGTAGTACTGATTCTATTATAGTGATGGAGTACAGCACAACGCGTAGATGCTCTGGCTCTTTGAAATGCTTAGAATTGGGGCGTCGCGTAATACGCAATACGTGTACTGGTTTCAGTACAACTCCAGTTAGGTTAATAATAATATCCCACTGGTTGTGATCATCCAACTGCCTGCCGCTTATTGATGTCTATTTTGATTCTGAGACATAGGAGCACAGTACGCTCAGTACAGGTAGTTGTTTTTTTTACATCCTTCGACATGTCGCAGTTAGTTATTGAAATACTCGGATATGTACTGCAAGAAACCGGTGGTGCTTGTACTAGGAAAACTGCACTTTGCTTCTGAGTTTTCATTCCAGTTGGGGTGGTGTTAATTTTAAATGACGGCTCTTCTTGGAGGCAATCGTAACCCAACTTTCGCTGCTACCGGTTTGCACATTTTCTACGCACTCCGTCGGTAGTTTGTAAGTAGCCTTACTTGTAGTTACTCCGATCAAACTGGGAACCGCATTAGTCAACTGTGAGCCACCTGTGATACTGGGACAGCTGTTTATGTTCTGGACTCTAGGTGTCGTGTTGCTTACGGTCTTATTAGCAGTTCTTCTCGGGATAGGAGCAGCAATCAAATGGTGGATTGTGTGGTATAGCCCGCTTTGCTTACACAAACCGTAGTGTTTTGGTGGTTACCATTTCCTCAAAATTGTTTAGTAGCTGGTCAAGCTTCTGAGATAATATGAGCACGCTTTTTATCAGTGGGGTTCATGTGCATTTGGCACAGAACCATAGAGACTGGTTTGTATAATAACTTGGCCTGACTAAGCTTAACTCGGGGGCATCTCACGGGTAAAAGCTTTCAAATGTTACAGTACAAAATGCTCTCTTGAACAAGTTCGGAACATGAGCCACATAGATCTTCAGATTTTGGCTCACTGGGCATCGCGCTTGTTGAGGAAATGTTACGAACCATTAGAATGAATTACTCAGTAAGGTTAAAACGTTTTTCTGTTAATGACTTTGTCGTTAACTTTACATTTTTCACGTTGCAGTTGTATGCTTGCACTCTGTCCTCTCTGGCTTGCGAATCGAATGTGTCAGCTTTAAGTTGGGGCAGATTACATGAAGGTTTGATTGTGAATTTTCGTGGTTAAGCATATGGATCGCGCCTGGTGAATTAGCCTTGAGACATATGGCTGCTCCAAGCAATGTTTTATGTGAACGAGTGACAGTTCGTTCGAAGGAGGTTGGAATGGTCAATCGTGTGAGACCAAACAACGTCTCCGATGGTTGGAGTCAGACAAATATTGGGGCTTGGATATCGGCGAAACTATACCCGGAATACAGAATTCGGGATAAATGTAGAATATACTGGAATGCACTCGAGATAAAAGTACCACAAGGTGGAGCTTTTAAAAGCAGAACAAATGAGCGTGTGTTCAAATGTTTGTGATAAAAATGCCGCTGAGCCACAGTGAAAAAACCACGGATGCACAAGTGAGCAATTTGTAATTGAAACCGCCGATACCTATGTCGAAAACACATTTGTAATACACAAATACATTTAAGTAGAAATCGCAAACAAACTACATAACAATGTTATAGATGGAATTCCGTTTACAATGGAGTCAGAGGCAGATGATAATCTCCCTTTCCTTGAGGTGCTGGTCACCAGAACAAAGGACGGTTAATTTCAAGGACCCACGCACAGTGAAGTCAAATATACGATTCAAAGTTGAACTTAAACATCAACCAGCCAATGCGTCAAAAGATAAGCTGCATGCGCACGCTATTTCACAGGATGGAGAAACACTATAATACAGAGAAAGCCAAAAGGTAAGAAGAAAGTACCTATCTTTTCGATTGGGCACAACGGATACCCACGCAGCTTTATCCGCAGATGTCTAAACCACAAGCCTGCAAACATCGACCTGATGCCAAATGCGAGCAACACGGTCGTTTTGCCGTATATGAATAACTTTTCTGAACTGACAGCCTGATTGATCAAACAACTTCGTGTCGCGTTTGCTCACAAGCCAACTGCTTCTTTGAGAAACATACTGTGAAACTTAACGAAAAATCAGAAAGCACAAGGGAGGAAAAAGTTCGTGTATATAATCAATTGCAATAGTAGTGGAATGAACTATTGGGGAGAGAGAGGAAGCGAACTATACATAAGGATAAAAGAACACCAAAACTAGTGGAAAACATTCTGCATCAGCTCTGGTTTCAGCGCATGTGCATGAGTTACACACAGGTTCGATTGGAACAAAACGGATATACTACCTTAAGGAACAACACAGAAAGGAAGCGAATTCATAGAAACATTGTACTCTTTTAATAATTCGGTCAACATGCGCATGGACATCTATCCGGTGAATCATCAGTTCTGATCTACAGCTAACAGAAATACATGGTTTAGCTGCGGAAGCGAATGAGTAGAGATCATTAGGCGTAAATCGAAATTGTCACTTCCAAAGGTCCCCTACAAGTCGAACACGGACAGAGGATACCATAATCAGGATTGCACACAGCACACCGCCTCAATGACGATGCCGTTAGGCATGGTGGCGAAATGTATGCATTCACTTGATCAAGCTCGGAAAACCTGTCAGTCAATGAATACCAAAGAAGAATTTCATACCCATGTGGTATTCTAAACAAATAAGGGCGAAGGTGATAAGCACTGGATTTTGCAAAGTTGTGTATGGCGTTCCACCAGGATCACACTGTAAAGCGATATCCCAGCAACACGCATATTCAATGCTTTTGATACACAAGGATAAATTTAGACACCAAATAAGCTGGAAAAATGTAAAGACTGCAGTACATGGTAAAACGAAGTAGGCAAGCGAATTCTTATGTGCCTGGCACTACACGAACCGTTTAATCAATCGACACGTTGAACTGGGCGCAATCTGCGCATTTCTAAAAACAATGGACTACCAGCGCATTCGAACTAGCTTCCTTTCAAAGGTGACTACGTTATGAATGTCACCGAAAAAAGGACCAGTACGTTAATCAATGGAGCTTACGATGCGGCGGAATAGCTGCTGCGCACATTTACAAGACTTTTGGTTACGCGTTCGTTTAAGATACCGACGACGACGAGGAGCACGTCCCACTTTCTATATAAATTCACCTGTAGCTGGGCAGCCAGCAACCTTTGGCATAGTACCCGAAGTTTGTGTGTCAGAGTCAATGAACACATCCTCAAGTGTTTACGCAGCCGAATGGTGTCTGTATCGACGGCATCAGTTGAATTCGGAAACCGACCCGCCTACGCAATCACAAAGCACTTGCTTTCCACCGGCCAAGATGTCAATCCTGATGAGTCATTCACTGTCCTACCGTGCAATCGGCTGCCTCGCATGCTTAGGCTATTGGAGGCCATTGTTATCGATAGCGAACGAACGCAGCTGTCCATTCATTAACAGATGACTGCTACTTCAACCCTACCCTTGTAGCGCAAATCCGGAGCCATTTATGATCTCTTTGATATTGTTGGTCGTTCATTTACATATCATCGCTGTATGTTTTGTGATTGATAAGAATGTACGAAATGGTGACATAATCTCAAGATCTACGTCTTCTGATTTTCCTATTTGGAACTAGAACATGGCACGCGCGGGACGCACTTATCTACGTATTGATATACTACACTCCCGCATGTACTAACGCACTGATGATGTCACATCCACTGGTGGCGAAGCTTTTGCAAAATAACTGACAAGCTCAGAGAACAGTTCATCTGACAAAGTCGCAATTTCCATTTGATCGCCATTAGTCTGGGCCATGAGTACACGTGCTACCTGCCGATAATCTTTTAAACGCACTCAAGTATGGTGTATAACTACTGCATGTTTGAAGATACAACCATCGCATTGGACGATGCATGCTTCCGACCTTGCTTGCTGTTTGCAGCGCAACAAATTTTCATTCATTGTTGCTTAATCGCCACATCCTCAGTTCAGTTAGCGGGGTCTGACTCTCAGGGTCTCGAAGCAGACTCTGATAGCCGCAATGGGGATGTTGCCTAGGTTGACTACGGAAACTCTAAAAATAAAATTGCGCACCTCGGAGAAAACATCAACCTTTTCAGCCACATCCCGAGCTAGAGGTATTTACAGCAATTATCCATAAAACATGCCGACCAAAACATTTCATGTACGGAATTAAGTAACGAAAGCATTTGGTTGTGTTACCTACTGCAACAGCTTAGCCGTAGATTATTTACAGCTTTTTAATAATATTCTTCGTAGCTGCCGTTTTACTGCTTATCTGTGGAATCCCATATGTTTCCTTGTTTTTCTGGTTAAAGCGATAGCTTCGGTAGGTCAGCAAATACTTACGACCCATTCGACTCCTAATCCCAGTCAGCATCATTTACAATGCTGATGGTACAAGTGGGCTACACCTGACAGCCTGGTATATCAGTAGCACGTAAGAAGTCTCCAGATATTCTGCTCTACTCAAATACACTATAAGGTGAGTATCCCCAAATAAGTTGTGATTTGCATTAAAAGTAAAATGCTGTGTGCCCGTGTCACAATAATCAGTACACCGGCACACCGATAGTTACCGCTCCACGGGCTATGGTATCATTGTTTCCAAGACCTACTACGAGTGGCTTCCGACACGCACTTTAGCTTACTTACTTGTAACAAGCTGATGAATATGTCCCGGTTTATGGAGTCTACTCCGATACTGGAATAGCAAGATAAATTGTACATGCGGCAGATTAACGTCAAGGTACAATACTCCTATAGACATGATGAACCAGTCAAGCTGCAAACCGTCAGCTCTCATTTCGGTTACCGATTACATCAGGATTTGTGTGTAAGGCTAGTGAAATCATCAGATCTGAGGGGCAGTGAAAGCGTTAAAATAGCTTTGAAAATGGCGGCAACGATATTCCCAATGGCTGCATACTCTGATCAAAAGCGTTGGCGGCATAATAAGCCCACTATGCACTAGAGCCACCTGCGACAGCACACAAGCGAATTAGAAACTGGTGAATTCCGAAGAGAAATGCTATGCTTCAGTTCAAACGGAGATGGCGGCATCAAAACCGATTGTAAAACGAAGGTGTTGTTGTGTATGTGACCTCTGAAATGGTATTGCAACGAACTATTTGTGAAGAATAGCATAAGCGCTACTAAGCGTTCTTTTACACAAAATGCCCAGTTGACACTGTTCAGAGTGAAAGACCCATTCATGCATCTAACCCTTATGCAGAAGTAAAATTTTACCAGGTGAATTAATATTCCTATATCTTAGACGGATCACAGCCGTAAGGTGATCTACAGAATCCACCCCTCTTATACTGTATGCGACTTTGCGCTTCGCTTTTGCTGTGAAGTCATAGAATTTACGCTTTTCGCCTATGGTGTATGGTTGCTCTAGCGATCGTTGATATTCATCATATCCAATGAATTGTAAACATTTATAACGCTGTCACCCATCTGGAGTAAATTTCACTTTTTACGCCCGTGATAATCAGTGTGATTTAGCCACGCAGCTATACAAATGGATGCGCATGAACGCTGTATCATTCCCCTGGAAAGCTATGGGAAATCACGACCACTAGCAGTGTAGATCCTGATACTTAAAAGCTTTCCTCCTTACTCTGCACCGGAGGTAACCTGCATGGTATTGGCGGGTTGGTCGGGTTATATCGCAACTGGATTTCATTTCATTTTGGTCGGATATCGTTTCTAATATTTCTGTGTCATTAGCTGCTGGCCAGTGTTGCTAGTATCCGGTGGTCATTGGTTCGAGACCCGGAAGGAGACCGAGGAAACGCCCACCATAGACGACCCACTATGAAGCGAAACGTGCATGTATTGCTTTTCGGGACTAGAAATCACCTCTGCGGCTCGTCCTCTAACTGCACTGTGCCAAATAAATGTTACTAAATACATATACTCACAAGTATTTAGAAGCATACCATTTCCGTTTAAAAACGCTTTCTTTCAGCTTTGCATGTTTTCCATCCACTTCCCCCCACCGAAACCTAACTCTCCTGAAGTTGAACGGTGGTTCTATCAAATGGTTCTGATGGGTGGTGACATATGGTGATACTTCTCCGCACATGCTGAATTGAAAATTATTTGACTTTGGTCATTAAATAGTGCACGTGGTAGATCTTGCTCAGTGTTTGTATGGTAGTTATATATTTCTATTGCACTAATACGCTTCGGGATGCATAATGCAGCGCATCGACTCACACACACGTTGACTGACGTCAATCGTTTTCCTCAATGTCCCACAAAAACGTGGATATCACAAATCCGGTGGTGTCGGAGTAACATCATGGACTACACCGCTCACTACTACTGCTGCTATGCCGCTCTTCTGTCTTAATTCAACCGCTCAACGTCCACTCACAGACCACCCCACCTCCCGTCCTTCACCTACATGTACTCTTGTGTCTTCTACGGTCACCGTCACAAACGACCCACGTCTCGCAGCTGATGGAAGTAACAGCCAAACTCCCGGTTTTCAATGTCCTGCGATCGCAACCACCTCTTACTCCACCGAAGCTCCAGTTCTTCTTCGACATGGTTCTTCATTCATCCTCGCAGCGTTTAATGTTCGAACTTTGATGCAGATCGGACGACAAGTATGTTTGGCCCGTACTCTTGAAACGCTATCGGTAGACATCTGTTGTCTTTCAGAGACCAGATTACAAGACTCTAGCGCCGTCATCAGAATGGCCTCTCCGGTAAACTCTGACGCCAAATACTACTTGCGGCTTTCTGGAGACCCAGAATCTGCCGCCACTGGTCAAGCTGGTGTTGGGGTTGTATTAAGTGCCAAGGCTGAATCAGCTCTGCTTGACTGGATCCCAGTCAACAGCCGACTATGTGCAGTCAGACTAAGAGGTTCATGTAACGTAAGCAGGCGTCGAGATGTTAAGCGTGCCTTATTTGTCGTCTCCGCCTACGCCTCTACAGACTGCAGCCCGAATGCAGTTAAAGATAGCTTTTACCAACAACTACATGAACTTTTGCGTTCCTCCAAACGGACGGATATAGTCATCCTTGCCGGGGACTTTAACGCACGTGTTGGCCGCCTTCTACCAAGCGAGCACCACATTGGGGGTAGTTTTGGTCTCGGTGGCAGTCGATCAGACAATGAAGACAGACTACCTTCTCTTTGCTCTGATCATCGCTTGTTTCTTTCGAGCACTAGTTTTCGACACTCGAGGAGACAGACTGCCACCTGGCGCCCGCCCTCACAAACGCAAGAGTGCTCCCAGCTTGACCACATAGCAATCAGCCACAGATGGCGCGGAAGCGTAACGGACTGCCGATCGTACTGGTCAACTTTTCTAGACTCTGATCACGCATTGGTTCGTGCTAAGATTTGCATGCGTTTCGGAGGATCACCTAAGCGTGCCCCCTACCGACCGGACGTCGCGAATCTACAAAACGCTGCGGTTTTAACCAGGTACCAAGCCTCACTGTCAACTTTGCTTGGCTCAACTATTGACGGTGATCTCGATTCGCAGTGGGCGCATATCAAAGATGCTTTAGTTTCCGCCAGTATCGACACTTGTGGAGTTACCCGTCATCCACCGAAACATTGGATTTCCGCCGACTCCTTGTCGCTGATGGACAGACGCCGCTTGATCCCATTGGATTCCAGACACGTTGAAGAACGCCAATACCTTGGTCGAGAGTTGCGCAGGAGTCTGCAAATGGACCGCGAAGCTTGGTGGTGTGAACGTGCTAGGGAGATGGAGCTTGCTAGTCTCTGTGGTAATACCAGGAAACTTTTCCATCTCATTCGAGTCACCGAAGGTGTTCGATCTGGTATAAGTGAAACAATATGCGAAGAGGATGGCACCTTAATCACCAATCTTCAACGACGGTTGGAGCGATGGGCCGAACATTTTGGCTCGCAGTTTTCTTGGCCCCCAGCTCCATCTGCTACCTCTGGCGTTCGCGCTGGGACCGAGTGGTCTACTCCAACAAACCCTCCCTCTTCCCAGGAAATCGAGCAGGAGCTCCGGCACCTGAAGCGTTATAAAGCTCCCGGCCCTGATGGTCTTCACGCAGCTCTATTTAAAGATGGTGGTGCATCGCTGGTCCGAGAACTCACCGTTTTGTTCTAGAAAATTTGGTCGAAAGAGAAGGTTACATCATCTCGGGGTGAATCGATAGTCGTACCCATCTTCAAAAAGGGCCTGTACACAATCTGCTCTAACTACAGAGGAATAAGTTTAGTCCCCGTCGTTTGCTAGCTGCTGGTGTCCATCAGACTTCGCCGGCTATCCCCAACACGCGAATCGTTGCAACGAGAAGTACAAGCTGGGTTTCGCCCTGGTCGCGGCTGCATCGATCAAATGTTCACACTTCGCCAGATCCTCGAACTCCGCCATGTGTATCAGAGGCCAACGATTGCTGTGTTCCTGGATATCCGTGCAGCCTTCGATTCTGTCGATCGTACAGTACTGTGGAACTGCCTACTGAGGTATGGTGTCCCCGAGAAGTTCGTCTCCATACTGCGCTCTCTCTATGGTCTGACCACGAGCAGGGTTAAGGCTTATGGCAAGCTTTCGCCTACCTTTGTGGTCTCCAGTGGAGTTCGACAAGGATGCCCTATCTCTCCGTTCCTATTCAACTTTGCCATTGAGGATGTCCTGAAGAACGCTCTGAGCGATTCGTTGAACGCTGGCGTTGAGCTCCACCGAGGTAGTCGAGTTGTTGTTTTGGATTATGCTGATGATATCGTCTTGCTGGGTGACGATCCACAGGTCGTCCAACTTGCATTAAACCACTTAACGATTGAAGCCTCAAAGTACGGTATGTACTTTTCGCCATCCAAATGCGAGGCTCTCCTTCAAGACTGGCATGTGCCTCTGCCTGCACTCACGCTTGCTGGTGAGACACTGGAGGTTGTGGAGAGCTTTGTCTACTTGGGAAGTTGCATCACTGCTAGCGGGGCTATTGGAGACGAGATTTCGATGCGCATCTCGAGAGCACACCTCGCTTTTTCTAAGCTGAGGCATTTGTGGCGTCGCCACGACATTCGTCTCTCCATCAAAGGGCGGGTCTATTGTGCAACTGTTCGTGCTGTACTGTTGTACGGATGCGAGACCTGGCCCATTCGTAAAGATGACTTGTGCAGGCTATCCGTCTTCGAGCACAGCTGTCTGCGGTCTATCGCCCGTGTGTGGTGGTAGAACCACGCAAGCAATGTGGAAGTTAGACAGCGTGTCGTGGGACGTGGAAGCCACTCGCTCGAGGAGCTCATCTCACTGCATCAACTGCGGTGTTTGGGACACGTATTGCGCATGCCTGTCCACCTTTACCACCGTCGTGCGTTGTTTGCACTTGCTGGACAGGGCTGGAAGAGACGGTCTGGTGGACAGCCTACAACATGGAGAAGCCGCATGAAAAAGTTGACGAAACAATTGGCCTCGGCTGGTTGTTGTCGACTACCTGGTTGGGGTCCGAGAGATGAGGATACTTGCTGGTTGAAAACCTTGGAAGTTATGGCTCAAGATCGATGTCAATGGCGGACGTGTGCATCAGTGTGTTGCGGTGTCCCTTCTTTCTCCCCCTAAAAAAGAACAAACTGAAAAATTTCAAAAACTGTGAGTGGCAAACTTGACAAAAAAACATTTCTTGTTGCTCTTTTCTTATTATTAATATTGTTTTCCTATTCAGCCATGATTCCGATGGCACAATATCTGTACCACAGATTGTGTATAATATATATATATATATATATATATATATATATATATAACATCTCGTGTCTTCTCATGCCTTTAGAGGAGGTCTTTTGGAGACCTATATAGTAAAACTGGATTGATTCAAACAGCCCTAGAGAACCGTGTCATCATTTGGAATTCTTGTGGCGAGCACTCCACCCGTAACGTTTTGGACTAGCTGACCTTAATACATGCGTCATTTTGAAGAGTTCATTACGACTCCGTTTTCATCAGTATGCAGCGCGGGTTGATTACGCTGTTGTAGGTTGATTGGTAAGCCGTCATCGCGGCCGTATACCCTGGCATATGTAACGTGGTAGCCAGTAGCTTTGTGAGCAGTGATGATTAAAAATTAACCTATCTTAAGTTTGATACACGCACTGTCATCTCTCCCGTGACCATTTCGCTGTTGATAGACACAAACTAGAAGCATGGGTTGCGTAGTGCTGAGAATTCTCGGAAAGAAAAAACCTTCGTTACGCAGAACTCATGTCCAGCTTCGTCGAATGCTTGCTGCAATTATACAGTAACTGGTCGTCTAGTCGTGTGGCATAGTGCATAAAGTCGGTCTTTCGAAAGACGACTGGATGCTCTGTGTACATAACGGGATATTAGTTTCGAGAAAGCCTTACAAGTTTGCTCCTGGTCACATAACTCATATCCAGTATTAGAAAGCCCATGTTAAACTACACAAAAGGTCGCAGTAGATGGCCATGTCATGTAGAAACAGCAAATGTTGCCTTCATTGCGTTCATTGAATGAAAATTCGCCAATGGAATTGGGTTTGACCTTGTGACGAAGGGGTTACTGTGTTAAGCTTGAGTTGTTGACAAACGCACTAATCTCAATATGCCCACCGAGGATGTCAGGATACAAACTGTCTCAGTGGGTGGACAAGGTACTAATACTGAATTTAATATCAAAAGTCTACTTCTAAACGTGTGAAAAGCTGTGTCCACATGTGGCATGACCCAATTTGCAAGTAAGTCATCATCGGGTTATAGCGCATGTAATACAAGGACCTGAGTTGCAGGTAGCGTATTTAGATATCAGCATTGTGTTCTATTGTAGGTGCTTCCCTGATAACACTGCAGTTAATGGGATGTCCAACTCCTACAATGACAACCTTTAATAACTTGACAGTGGCTACCATTTTCATATTTACATGGGAGAGATTTTTCCCAAATGGATTGATAGATGTGAATGATGTGCCATACCGGAATTCTACAAGTATTCTGGCTGCCAAAATTGTGTGAATGATTTCAATTACACGTGGTGGATAATTCCCAGGCCCCGGCACAAGGCGTAACTCGAAAGTTTATGTCATGCTCTTTTATTGGTAGCCTGCTTAATATGTGAGCAGAATCAATAAGGTTAAAATTGAAACGCATATTTGTCATACTGTCTGTCATAACAAAACCGAAACCCTTTTTAGCAAGTTCCCGGGATAACTAGGCGGAATAATCTAGTACAGACGAGACAGAGTAACCATTTTCCTGAGTCGTACTAAAGATATTGGTACTAGCTTAAGCCCTGAACATCGGGGCCATGGATTTGAGCTAGAGTTGCTGTCAGCGCTTCCAACATTTCGTGGAGAGATTTAAATCGGATAACCACTTGCCAATGGCTTTTCTGTGAAAATGCTAGAGCTATTTTCTTAGGTTTCCTAAAGATTTCATCAAATAACCTAATGTTCAATGATTGGATTGATGAGTAGCTAAAAAACGACCGAATTTGCTTAGGATTAAATGAACATTGTTGAGCGTACTAGGTACAGAATATTTGACAAGCACTATTTGTTACCCGTCTCGCTAAGCAAGGTTGAAGGGCAAATGCTTCGGTTGGTATAACCGCCGATTGTGCCGTTGTTTAAACGGTAAATTCAACCTGCGTTGATGGTTAAAAGCAAGTCGATGCACTGGTCACTAGCAAGAAATGGACCCTTTGATGGATTACCCAAATTATCCCCGAAACTTCATGGATTCAGGTCAAGTCAAAATAAGCATTATGTACCCTAATGCGTTCATTTTCAGCATTTACACCATCGCTGCGGACACGTGCATGAGATTATCAATATACATGCTTGGGTAGAAACATGAAAAGAAACGGAATTTTTACTCCAAGTTGTGCTCGCGTAACATGTTGGTGTCTTTCGCTGAGTCAACGAGCAATCGTGTGAGATAAGGCAAAACAGTATTACGATATGATGATGTGGGGGAGAATAAAATTCGGACTTTCCAAAGGGTAGACGAGAAAGAGGGTGTTTTGGAAAGATAATTGTGATGTAGATGAAATCGATCAGTTAGTATGTTAGAAGTAATTCCATTGCAGACTCCAAGATGTCTAAAAATAAGCAAATAAACTAATCTCTAGACAAGCCGCTGTGGCTAACAATGTACATTATAGACCGCCCCAATAAGATGTATTTGCTGAAGCAGTGGAGGGAAAATGACAGGAGAGCAGTATAGCCAATGGGGAATAATACAAGAGGTCACCAACTTGAATATTAAAGTACCAGGTACTGAAAGCACCTTAAGTCTGAGGGCACAAAAACAGAAAGTTTTTTGACTTGTTGTAAAGTTTTACAGACTTGCGCAGACCAAGAAGTTTCTGGGACAAATATCGCCGAGATACTTAACGGTGGAAGAGCCGTTGTCAAATGCGATCTACATTGGAATCGGTACGCAACAAACGCATACGGATAAAATGATATCATGGAATGCGAGTAACACATCAGAATTATCACGTAAGTTGCGGCTGCAGATAATCAGCATGCAACAAGCCGACTGTCTGTAAGCACCCAGGCAGAAAAACATTTAACCCTGTGTAGGGCACCCACCAAAGGCTTGAACAATAACACAAATTAAACGAACTTTGGGAGGACTTCACAGGACGTCTAAGGCGTATATTGTCCATTGCTCTTGAACCCCATCAGTCCAACAGATGCAAATGCATTGTTTCGGAGCGACACAATCTTCCCATAGTCTATGAATTTCTAATGCACCGTCATTAAACCCGACATACGGCCAGGAACCGCACTCAAACTCGATCCTGCATAGTCGCTCATCTAAGTGTTGTAATTGCAGTTAATGAGGTTTAGGGTCGTCAGAACAAAGACCTTCACCGCACCGGAGATTGTATGGACCAGATATCAAGTCACATAGAACGGACAAGACAGCCGACTACAAAGGTTATGATGTGAGTATTTCCGACTCGAGGCAGCCTGATGGGTATGAACGACAGTGGACCATTGGGTGAGAGTGAAGTTCACGGTCCGGTGTGTGGGACGACATTGGACTCTTAAGGCACCAAATTGTCTATTGTAACATCTCCCTCTTCGAATACACTTTCTCCAGACGTATACGGATGAAGCACTGGGTTCACCTATAAAGTTGCCTAGGTTTAGTAGGCCAGTTAGTTCTCCCAGTGACTCCGTCGCATGGCTCTGCGCACGTCTCTCTCGGTTCAATACGCCCCAATATTTTTGGTAGTTCCAATGTGTCCGGCAATATATCAAACGGCAACTCGAAAGTAGAAGTGATTATTTGTTCGATCTGTCGTTTGCGTCAGTGCGAAACGTGTCGTATGACAGACAACGTTCCGACAGACACCACGTACAGCACAGAGCATTTTCTTTATCGTGCCACTGCAGGTTGCCAGGATTTTGGTTTGGCCATGCATTCAAAGCGTACACCGGCTCCCCTAGGAGAAAACATCTGTTCACTCCTGACGCCAGTAGCCGTTGCGTAACCTTAGAGAATACTGCGTTGATTGGAGGAGGTGTCTCATGCCCGAACATGGCTTCCGCTGGGTATCTGCCGACTGGTAGATCGGGGATTTTGCGTAGCCCATATTACTTAATAGAAACAGGTGTATGATATCCACTGTGGGTCATTTCTCCGCAGCTTTAGAAGTAAACATTTGATGGTATCCACGAATCATTCTGCTTACCCGTTGGACTGGGGATGTTCCGGAGGCGAATGGCAGTGTTTGATACAATTACACTGGAAAAAGGCACCAACATCGTCGGAGATAAATTGCGCATCGTTATGGGAAACCGAGATGTTTGGTGAACCGAACCGTGCAAATAACTGTCGTAATTTTCATACCGTGGCCGCTGTCGTATTTGTGTTCATCAGGTATACGTCCGGTCACTTTGTATACATATCAATCACAATACAAAATGATGGCGTTGAGCGGGACAAGGGAAATCAAGGTGAATTCTTTCCGATGGCTTAGAGTCTGGCATTCAGATTTGGATGCATTTGCTTGGAAGTTCCGCTGCTGATGCAGATATGCAGCATGTGGGGACACAATCATTGTTCGGACGTTGAGCGCGTCAATTTCTTTCTACACTACCTATCCTCTTAAGCTTCGTTGTTCGCACTTGTTTGTGAGTGTCCTTCTTCCGACTAACCAGCGATGTTTATTGATTGGTTCAAAAGCGAGTGCTTAGCTAAAACATGTGTACTGCGTAAAATTTACAGTTGACCTTGTACCCAATTTGGACTACTGATGTATTATTGCCATTGATTCTACCAAACGTCTATTTGCAATACTATTTTTCTGATTTCGGTTGAGTGTAACAGATAGCCTTGTGAATAAAGGGCCACCATTCGTAACTTCTAGCTGAAGCTTTCATCCGGGATATTCCGTGACAATGTAGGTGCAATTATCTTAACAACCTTGCCATTTAGTCAATCCTAACGAATGCTCTGCACCTTTCGTTAAACGCGCTGTCTTTGAGGTCATTCCATTTAGCCCAGCTGTTGATTTGGACTACACTTTTGATATCGTCTTGCTGGTTGACGGTCCACAGGCCGTCCAACTTGCAAATGAAGTTTTAAAATATGGGGTGAATTTTTTCATCCAAGTGCTAAGCTCTTTCCCAAGACCCAGATTCCTGTAGCTGCACTCAATCTTGGTTGTGAGATACTGAAGTTTACGGAGAGTTTTGCCTACTTGGGTGGTTGCATCACAGTCAATGGAGCTATTGGAGACCAGAATTCTTTGCGTATCTCAAGAGCTCGCCTCGCTTTCTCTAAGCTGAAGCGCTTGTGGCGCCGCCATGACATCGGTATATCCATCAAAGGACGGGTTTATTATGCTACTGTCCGCGCTGTACTGTTGTATTGTTGCGAGACTTGGCCTGTTCGTATCATTGACCTGCGCCGCCTCTCTGTCTTAGAGCACAGTTGCTTGCGGTCGATTGCTCGTGTGTGGCCGCTGCACCACGTAACCAATGTGTAAGATATACAGCGTGGCTTGGGTGGAGGCAGCCATTCGCTGGAGGAGCTCGTGCCGCTGCGTCAGCTGCGGTGTCTTGCCCACGTACTTCTTATGCTCGGTCATCGCCTTCTGTGTCGCGCGTTCTTCGCGGTTGCTGGACAGGCGCGGTGGACCACCTACAATATGGAGAAGCCACACCAGAATTCTCGGATGACGCATCACTCCTCCCGTGTTTCACCCAATGTAACTAATGCGTGTATGCTGCTACGGGCTGTGTAAAGAATAAATCTGATATAGCCACGTTACAAAATAAAGGAGCAGTGGTATTGCTCTCGCGCACTCCGCGATTTGTGGTACCGTTGTACAGCCGCAAGTACTGTAACTATCAACTTCTGTGTGTATTTGTTTAATGTGTAACCATTTTATTGTCATAAACTATCAGGAATTGCTGACGGACGTCCTCACTGAATATTCAAGTTCGTTATTATAGTTCTTATTGAGCATTCTGACGAAGTTCAAAATGGTTAATTCTACTTCAGCCAAGCTAAAGCATTCACACGTAAAGAAACGGCATCAGATATCCGACGGTGTTAAGAAGGAACAGTTTGCTAACATTGGCGCAAAATTTCAGAGTTGGCCGAACAAAACTCCATGTAACTTAAATGTAGAAATCCGTTTTGGTATGATTATGTAAACCACATATCTAGAAAGGAAGTATAATGATAGAAAAATGGGTAACGAATACATGAACTCACGTTGCTGGAAATAGTGCCATTCAGCACTGAGGAGAAAATTCCATTACGTGGACACGTGATTCAAGGAGGTGCATTACACTTCGCAAAAGAATTAAAAAACACAGACAATACATTGTCAACCAGTTGGCTACAGGCTTTCAACGGTAGACGATCTTGCGTTTGGTAGGCAATCGGGCGAATGCGGTCACACAGATATGCGTGCTGCATCAGACTAGACAGAAAAGTTGCCCCAAATATGTTCCGGCTACACAGCTTATGACATTTTTAATTCACATGAAACTGCTTTGCTATTCAAAACGATGTTGGATAAAGGCTTTGTGAAAAAGGATAGAACTGCGCAGGTGGGAAAAGAAGCAAGGCGCGTATCACAGTTATGCTGTGCACTAACATATTGGGTGAGTGAGAACCGGCTGCAGTGATGTGGAAATCAGACAACTCTCGGATTTTAAAAGTGTTAACGTGAAAAACTAACGGCTGTTTATGAGGATAATAAAAAGGCGGGGATGACGACAGCCATTTCCGAAGATTTAACAGCAAAATAAAGAGAAACGCAACATCATACATTCTCTCGACAAAGCCGTTGCCCTCCCTAATTCCACCTACCTAATAACAAATTGAAGTTCCTGTCACCCAACACCACTGTGTTACTTCAACCTTACGGCCAGGGTGTCATTCAGGTGCCTAAAGCGAAGTTTAGGAGAAAAACAGCTTATCCATCTTATAACGATCATGGAATCCCACAAAGATATGTCCGGAACTGATTTCATGTAACGAGTAAATTTATTAGACGTTGTGTTCAACATAACTTCTAGCTGGAAGGATGTGCAGAACTCAACCATCTCTAGAAATTCGTGAGAATATTTGTAGCTGGGGATTTGGATGTGAGTATGCGGGTGTTCTCCGAGCTGGTTGATTTGGCTGCAAACGATTCATCGTCAGACTAGACGACATCATCAGTGCGATTTATACGTTCCACTTACAGTTTCAGGTGATTATTGATCACTTGTTTCGAACGTCAGGAGTCGACTGTTTCATGTGAACTGACCGTGTATTCAGATCTCTCGTACTTTTGGCTAGAGTCCGCCTCAATGAAGTTCCTTCGTCCAGTTGATCTGGGCGCGGACTATTCTTTTGACCCTCAGTGTTCCGTAAGCAGTGTCTAGATCTAAGTGCCTGTTGATTGAGTTCTCTCCCGAGTACCAAGCCCCGATGAACTCGCGTGATTTTCAACTTTTTGCTCTGCCTATGATCCTGACATTATCCAAATCGAATTGATGACTCTCGGCGTCCATATGTACCGACATCGGGAGTTCTGGTCATGTCGGCGGATAGCTAAGGTATGCTCATGTTGCCTAGTGCCGAGCCTTCTTACTGTCCGGCCCGCATAGTATTTGTTACAATTTTTGCAGTGGATTTTGTAAATCACACCACTTGTTTCTTCTATGCCAAGCCGGTTCTTGCCATTTAAAACGTTGTCTCGGATGGTTTCTGCTGGCTTGTGAGCAACTCTGATTCCGAAAGATCGTAGTAGTCTTGCCGCCATCTCAGAGATGCCGTTGATGTATGGTAAAGTGAATGTCCTTTTATCCGTTTCTGATGTTTGTTCTTGTGTCGGTCGTTTTTTGGTGTTAAACAACGTAAGTGGCCCGCATAAATCGCACTGATGATATCGTCTAGTCCGACGATGAAACGTTTGCAGCCAAACCAACCAGCTCGGAGAACACCCGCATACCCTCAACCATCTCTGTTTTTTAAACCGGGATTTCCTTAAATTACAGAAATAGATTCTGAGAGAACAATGCAAACTTGACCTGCGACATATGAGCAAATTGTGCCTTCTAAAAATGCAATTGCTATGGATACTCTCTCAGAGGAATTGTTCGGATGCAAACTGGCTGACAGCCATCTGATTGCTTCTTATTTCCAAAGAAGTCACACAACAGAAATAAACTGGGAACTGTCAAAAACGTCAATTTTGACAGCTGAGGATGTGAATAATGAATCAGACTACCAGCAGGAGCAGGATTCTACAAAGGTTCTGAAAAGGTATACATTCACAAACGCACAGGGTGAAGCTGATATTTCGCGTTGCTACGCAATACATAGCGGACACACTGGCATGCTTGCACATCTTCTGAACGTGGTGAGTAAACCAAATTCCTTTCATTTCAATTGCCAAGCAACAGAACACTATATTTGCTATTGTTCTTCTGGTAGATTATGGTTATGACAATAGAATTGTGTGTATGCTTTATTAAAGTTTGTGGATTCCTACGATTTGCAGGTCAGTTTCTAAACTGTTGACTCACAATCTGTGCGATTATCGCATTATTATGACTCATCTATCTCACATTATTTATCATTACTGAGTTTGCAAATGACGACGGACTTGATAATGCGTTGTGACAATAAACTTCGCCGGTGTTCTACAATTAAATTCTTAATGAATTACGCGCAGATTTCTATTGCTCTCAACCTAGCTGAAGCTTACGCCTATTTGATTTTACTTTGTTTTTCGTTTGTTGCTTACTCAACATATAGATCCCATGCTTTTTGAAATGGCCAGCATTGACTGATCGGATGCCAGCCTTTCCGCATAGTATGTGATATGCTCTAATTTGTATGTTGTGATTGAATTTCACAGACAGACGCTTGGTGGCCGGTTTGGCTTGCTGCGTGAACATTGTTTGTAGCGCGGTCGGTGGTGTTCTCACTACTGTTAGCGTGTGGATGCAGTCGTGGGGCTCTGACACAATTATTTTTAAGGCATGTTCAATCACAATTTCGTTAAAAAATACACTGAAAACCATCTAATCTTAGACGTTTAACCAACACCCTCAGCTGGCGGGGTTACATTTTTCGAACGCCGACCGTTCGACGGCTATAAAATTTGAGTGACACTGCCGTAGATTGCACCGAATCTCTATACCCCATATTTCACGAGACCAGCTGCTTGTAGTGTATTTCCCTCGCAACGAAATAATAGACGTCTGCTACTTTCGGAACAATAAGGAAAGTAATGTAATTCACAGCTTAAGATATCATTTGAAAGGTAATTGCAAGGCTGCAATCAAACATCTATCACATGCCTCATTCATCGCTCCATTAGTGATTATATCATTCCACCCGAGAGTAGTCCAGTATTTCTCGATCTGATTTGACTTGTGTGGTTCGTATGGGGGCGAATTGTTTGGAATATGATTACCTTCTACCCCACGTTCAACTTAGACCTGTGGATCCGTCACAAAAGTGCTACTTCATCGCATAAATAAAAGAGTTACGTTTAGTGATTGGTATCCATTCTGCTGCGACGGAGGTCGTTCCGCTCCTTGTGTTACGGACTACTTGACTTCGAGGTCAAACGGTTGCTTCTACTGCGTCTTCAACTATCCGACCGAACTATCCTAAATACCCACCAAAACGAGACAACCTATCTGCATCTCCTGTTTACAGCACCCTTTTAATACCAAGCCAAGATTGTTCACTGTTATCCTGCGTGCATCAGTTGCACTCTAGCCTCAGACATCTCCTTTGCTCACTTACGAAAGGCGCTTGACTCCACTTCAGGCTTATACCCGGTGCACTGAGCGCACGCGTTTCCCTTCCGTCAGGGACAGTGCGCGCTCGAATGGATGTCTGAGACATCACCATTGTCCAGTGGGGACGCGCGGCGCACTGTTCACCGGCTGAGCTCGGTTTAGTAAAGCCTCAATTGCCTTTCATTCGGATTGGACCACGCCAGTCTCAAGAAAGTCTCACAGTTTTCCTATCCAGCTCCGAAAGCCTGAGTATTCTGCACGTAACTGTTTTCAGTCGCTACGCTACACAGAATTCTATTGGCTGGTAGCCTCTGCCTACGCAGTGCTACGTGGATGCAAGTGCGATGATTATCGGATGATAGCTATTGAGTTAAAAAGGGAAGCTTCCACACTAAGTGTCATATCTTCTGCACTAAGAATGGTAGCTTCTGCACTAAGGATGTAAGTGATTGCATCAATGATGTAAGCGATTGCCTTAAAGATGTTAGCAAGTGGGAAATGTTATATTTGGTGAAGCCGGAAGGTGGCTGCAATAGCTCTACTCCCGTGACATTACGCCTGCTGTCAATTAGGCTGGAAATTTTGGATGAAAGATTAGTACTGGGAGTTGGGTAGGGAGTAAGAGTGGCAGGTGAATAATGAAGAGGACAAGCGCCTGTAGTAGCATATTTTATCTCATCGGCCCTAATGTTTGCAGCAGATAAGGCGACCCATGATGTGCTGCGAGAAGGCTGGTGCAGGATGTAATCAACACTTTGGGAAGTAGTCGTGTTTGCATATGAGCAGATATACTGTCAGTGCGCCCAGACCTAAACAGGAGGACAATTAGGGTCCACAACCAAAGCATTTGTCTCATAAGCATGACCGCAAGTCATCAGTGAGGTGGCAATTATTCAGTTTTCCAGAAACAGTCTCCATCCAATTTCGAACCCCCAACCTGGAGCACTAAGACCGTTATTGTGTCTAACTTCACAAAGGTGACCAAACATGGCCGGAGTAGCTCCCAAGTAGCCCGGACGCATCACAAATTACAACCCAATGGGTAAAGGATGTGAGCTAACCGTCTCACTACGTTAAGGTGCAGTCTGGTTGCATAGGCAAAAATTCAAAATTTTATTGTAATAACTAAACCGGTATGATTGTCAAGAAATCTGCAAAAGTGACCGCAGTTTAGATTCGGAAGCGTAATAGTTATGAAGCAATGGCACTGTGGCTACTGAACTACATCTTTTAGCTTACATTGAACACACAGGAGCCCGTTGCATTGCGTCAAAATTTCACTGTATCAAGTCAAGTAGTAAGACGTGGTTGAGTGTAGCTTATATTGTGATTACCATTTCCTATTCTATTTGCTTTGCCATTTCGTCTTTAGTATCGTTAGATCAGCCATCTCTGGTGCTTGTTTCCACGCCCGGTCTATGACCAGCTGCTGTAATAATGACGTCCAGCTTGTAACGAGGTGCAACATAGGCACACGTTTCATCCGGCTCCGCCGTTTAATAGGTGGTTATCCAGCCGCCGACCAAGTATCCGTTTTGTCGATCAGCACCTCGGTTACTTACGAGCCTCACTCAAGCTGTCGGTGTGTACCCCTGGGGCGGGAGAATGATTCAATTATGAAGTGGGTGGGGAAGGGTCTGGACGGTTTGCATGGTGTTAGTGAACGATTTTCACAGTGAGAGTTGAAGTGGAATCATGGCAACACCGATAAGTGATCACATGACGTAGGATCGGCAAGCCGGTATTCAGCAGATGGTGTAGGCGTCTGGTCTGGTGATCCAGAGTGAGATCTTGACATTGGTCTTGCAACATAAATAATACTTACGTCAACTGTCACGGAACCACGGGACATAGGGTGGGGGAACAAATAGGTGGCAGCAGTTAAATCGCGGTATCCAGCTCGCAAAATGTATGGAAAATTTATCACTAACAATTGCAACATATTGTGGATGATGGAACAAAATGTGTATGTTGCCGTCAAGCTGGCTATACGTAAGCCTAATTCGCTTGTGCACCGCAACCCAAAGTGAGCCGACACTCTCCGGTGTCATGTGTAACACACAGGACTCCGAGAAGTGCTGTCTCATGAAATGGCGAAACGACTTGAGCTTTTGCTACCTACAGCTTGTCATCAGTGGAGATATAATTCGCACAGCTTAATAAGAAGTCTTGACCGTTGTCTTTAAATTCAAATAATTATATTAATAGCTGTGGGGGAAATTTTCGAAAATTTACTAAAACCACAACATTTAGTATTGTTGATCGGGGAAAAGGACATCAACCAGGTGTTGTCTCCTAGCATGCCGCACTGGGTTTTAGTGCTATCGGCTTAACCATAGAAAATCTCGTTAGTTCCTGGGAAAACGAGTGGATTTGCCCTACGCAATGATTCCATAACCGTTAAGTCATCTACCAGATTGCGTGCTCACTTCTGCCTAACTGC
The DNA here is from genome assembly GCA_944474145.2 of Dicrocoelium dendriticum. NCBI lineage: Eukaryota > Metazoa > Platyhelminthes > Trematoda > Plagiorchiida > Dicrocoeliidae > Dicrocoelium > Dicrocoelium dendriticum. The sequence continues at coordinate 269,252,404 of OX104063.1, forward strand.
TTCATGTGTATTCGCATTTAGAGGGAAACACAGTGCCAAACGCGGATATCCATCAGCAAAACGAAGGGTACATACTGGTTGCCAAGACCATGCGTCTCGTCTCCCAAAGATGGCCTGGTAAATGTGAACCGCAGTTGTTATTAAGATTTACCAGAAGGTCAGAGTTTATTCTCGAAAATGGCTGCCTGCACTTTGGATCCAGAGCGAGCATACGACCACAGTTGAGGCCACATGTTATACACAAGCTGCACGAAACTCACTCGAGAGGCACGAGGATGAGTTGGCTTGCACAATCTCATTGTTGACAGATACCGGGCTAATTCAAAAACGCGAAGCCTTTTAAAACACATAAATAAGCATCCAACTTTCAGCAATAAACTCAGGGAAGTGGTCATGAAAACCAAGGTAGCCCTTACACGCTTACTTCTCCTGCTCCTTAAGTGAAAACATGTGCCACTTCTTGATTGATGCCTACCCGAAATGGACTGAAGTGTCTCCGTGGTAAATTGCCAATTCTAAGGCAACAGCTTTCTGAATGCTGACGTATTGAACTATTTCCTATATACCAAAGACCCTGGTAACAAACAATGGTTCTACATTTACTATTCATATATTGCAGGAGGATCTGCAGAGTAAGTGCACATATTAAGCGAAAGTAACATATTTTCACCAAGTTTCCAGTGGACTAGCTGACATGGAACTCCAATACTTAAAGTAGCGTCAACGAAGCTAACGCAAGCTCGAAGGGGATTAAATTGGTACAAAATCATATTCGGTAACCGGTCCACCAATCGAAACAACTCGTAAGGGCCCCTTTGTGCTTATGTTTGGATGTAGATTAGAGACGCGACTAGCTATACCATTTCCAGATCCGTGGCTCTGCGCCGCTAGATGGCAAAACTACCATGCAGTCTGGATAGCTGCCCGAAATTGCAAGCAATCTACTTAAGGGGCACTACTTGACGGTATGGTAGTTATTCGGCACACAGACCATTTCCGTCACCGCGCTGTTTCTGTCTGTTAGTGGACACTACGTCAAGCCCACTTACTGAACAGGTAGATGTGCAGAATATTCGTGAAATTGATGCTCCGCAACATCGCCACTCAGGCGGAGTACGCTGACCAGCCGAACGAAATCAGGCTATCTCGGAGAGATTCAAATAGTGTAGCGAACCATGTGACTTCTGTGTTAACCCAATTGGCCTGTTTCCTGTTGTCCATGGCAGAATCAGCTTTGTTCCAATCACTCACTGAACTCTATTCTAATGCTTCCTATTTCATAGCGATGTCGGGGTAAGCAACCTTAGTACAGCACCAAGAAAATCATAGCTGGAATTGTATTAGATTGCACGAAATGTTGCATTTGATGCTCGGTAAAGGAAACATGTTGCGGCAAATTTGACGTGATCTGTTCTCTTGCGCTACAAGCAGAATACAGCATCATAGAGAGAGCAGTTGTTTCGCTGAGACGAAGATACCTGTTTCCCCACGCACGCAGATAGGCGGAATGAAATACAGATAGGTTACGTAATTACACCAAAAACCAATTCATTGGATACGATGAATATCAACCATCGCTAGAGTAAACATAAACCATGGGTGAAAAGTGCAAATTCCATGACCACCGCGAAACAGAAGCGTAAACTAGCATACAGTATAACAGGGAGGGTTTCTATAGATCACCTTACGGCTGTGATCCGTCCTAGATATAGGATTATTAATTCACCTGGTAAAATTTTACTTCTGCATAAGGGTTAGATGAATGAATGGGTCTTTCACTCTGAACAGTGTCAAGCGGGCGTTTTGTGTGAAAGAACGCTTAGTAGCGCTTATGCTATTCTTCACAAATAGTTCGTTGCAATACCATTTCAGAGGTCACATACACAACAACACCTTCGTTTTGCAATCTGTTTTGATGCCGCCATCTCCGTTTGAACTGAGGCAAAGCATTTCTCTTCGGAATTCACCAATTTCTTATTCGCTTGTGTGCTGTCGCAGGTGACACTAGTGCATAGTGTGCTAAGTATGCCGCCAACGCTTTTGATCAGAGTATGCAGCCATTACCAATACCGTTGCCGCCATTTTCAAAGCTATTTTAACGCTTTCACTGCCCCTCAGATCTGATGATTTCACTAGCCTTACACACAAATCCTGGTGTAATCGGTAACCGAAATGAGAGCTGACCGTTTGCAGCTTGACTAGTTCATCATCTCTATACGAGTATTCTTCCTTGAAGGTAATCGGCCGAATTTACAATTAACCTTATCTTGTTATTCTAATCTCGCAATTGAGTCAGTATTACAAGACGTGCATCATTCAAATACTTGTTGCAGTAAAGTATGGAATATTCACGTCTTAAGCCACTCGTAGTAGGTCTTGGAAACAGTGATACCGTAGTCTCTGGATTGGTAAATATCTGCGTGCTAGTGTACTGATTATGGTGACAGTGCCTCAAAAGTATACGCAGTTACTGAACAGCTGTTGTTCCTGATGACACGGAGCCTATAAAGTGTCCATAAAGCTGTTGGTATACTTTGTCCAGGAAAGAAAAAAGAAATCCCTACACAAATGTGAAACAATGCTCGAGCACGTTCCATTTTCATTATTATAGGTATATTGTGTTGATTACGGACTAATTCCATTACGGTCTTTTCGGCAAATTCTGGGTTTATGGATAGACGTAAACTATAAGTTGTCTGGTCAATTTAATCTTCTACAGGTTGTATTGGCTCATTCGACACACTACTGGCGCAGTTTTCTTCCATAGATCCCGTCGCGTTTGGTTCTTTGAGTAACATATCATCTCCAGAATGAGTATCGCTGACTTTCTTCAGCCGAAACTAAGATGGTAGCCTGCAACGTAACATGTACCAGCATTTTAGCAGCCGTACTACCATATGTTTGACTGAAGGACCACTTTTAACACTCGGACCACTTTCTTTGTAGTTCCGTGAGGTATGCAACCTTGACACGGATTTCGCTAACACATCCTACAAGCAGAGTGTTTCACGAATATAACACCACTGTTCTCTATCATGGGTTGTTATTGCATGCTCATCACATGCTTCAGTCTCAGGGACTTCGTGAAGAAATATGGTTTTGGTTGGGTTCTTTCCGGTAGTCCTATAAGTTGCGGTTAACTCGATAACGCTCGCCCCATGGGATGTCTGGAAAGATACGGATGGAGCAGTGATCATTTCGGAGATCACCTGTCGACAATATTACTGATTCTACTTCATTGATGGAGTACAGCACAAATCGAAGATGTACTGGCTCTCCGAAATGCTTAGAATTGGAGTGTGGCGTAATACACACTACGTGTACACGTTTCAGTACAACTCCGATAGGTTAATAATAATATCCCACTGGTTGTGGTCATCCACCTGCCTGCCGCTTATTGATGTCTCTTTTGATTCTGGGATATAGGAGCACAATACGCTCAGTACTGGCAGTTGTTTCATTACACCCCTGGACATGTCGCAGTTAATGATTGAAATACTCAGATATGTACCGCACTAGGAAAACCGCACTTTGCTCCTGAGTTTTCACTCCAGTTGGGGTGTCGTTAATTTTAAATGACGGCTCTTCTTGAAGGCAACCGTAACCGAAATTTCGCTGGTACCGGTTTGCACATTTTCTACGCACTCCGTCGGTAGTTTGTACGTAGCCTTACTTGTAGTTACTCCGATCGAACTGGGAACCGCATTAGTCAAATGTGAGCCACGTGTGGTATTGTGACAGCTGTTTATATTCTGGACTCTAGGTGTCATGTTGCTTACGGTGCTATTAGCAGTTCTTCTCGGGATAGGAGCAGCAATCAAAGGGTGGATTGTGTTGTATAGTCCGCTTTGCTTACACAAACCGTTGTGTTTTAGGTGGTTACCATTTCCTCAAAATTGCTTAGTAGCTGGTCAAGCTTCTGAGATAATATGAGCACGCTTTTTATCAGTGGGATTCATGTGCATTCGGCACGGAACCATAGAGTCTGGTTTGTATAATAACTTGGCCTGACTAGGCTTAACTCGGAGGAATCTCACGGGGAAAAGCTTTCAAATGTAACAGCACAAAATGCGCTCCTTAACAAGTTCAGAACATGCTCCACATAGATCTTCAGACTTTGGCACACTGGGCATTGCGCGTGTTGAGGAAATGTTACTAACCATTTGTATGATTAATTCAGTATGGTTAAGTTGTTCTGTTAATGACCTTGTCGTTAAGTGTACAGTGTTCACTTTGCAGTTGTATGCTTGCATTCTGTCCTCTCTGGCGTGCCAATCGAATGTGTCAGCTTTAAAGGGGGCAGATTACACGAAGGTGTGATTGGGAATTTTCGTGGTTAAGCCTATGGATCGCGCCTGGTGAATTAGCCTTGAGACCGATGGCTGCTCCAAGCAATGTTTTATGTGAACGAGTGACAGTTCGTTTGAAGGAGGTTGAAATGATCTATCGAGTGAGATCAAACAATGTCTCCGATGGTTGGAGTCAGGCAAATTTTGGCGCTTGGATATCGGCGATACTCTACTCAGGATAAATGTAGCATATACTGGAATGCACTCGAGATAATAGTACCACAAGGTGGAGCTTTCAAAAGCAGGACAAATGAGCGTGTGTTCAAATGTTTGTGATAAAAATGCCGCTGAGCCACAGTGGAAAAAAACACGGATGCACAAGTGAGCGATTTGTAATTGAAACCACCGATACCTATGTCGAAAACGCATTTGTAATACAGAAATACATTTAAGTAGAAATCGGAAACAAACTACATAACAAGGTTATAGATGGAATTCCGTTTACAATGGAGTCACAGGCAGATGACAATCTCCCATTGCTTGAATTGCTGGTCACCAGAACATAGGACGGTGAATTTCAAGGACCCGCGCACAGGATAGGCAAAAGTACGATTCAAAATTGAACTTAAACATCAACCAGCCATTGTGCCAAAAGATAAGCTGCGCGCGCACGCTATTTCACAGGATGGAGATACACTATAATACAGAGGAAGCCAAAAGGGAAGAAGAAAGTACCTATCTGTTCGTTTGGGCACAACGGATACCCACGCAGCTTTATTCGCAGATGTCTAAACCACAAGCCTACAAACATCGACCTGATGCCAAATGCGAGCAACAGGGTCGTTTTGCCGTATATGAATAATATTTCTGAATTGACAGCCAGATTGCCCAAACAACATCGTGTCGCGTTTGCTCACAAGCCAACTGCTTCTTTGAGAAACATACTGTGAAACTTAACAAAAAACCAGAAAGCACAAGGGAGGAAAAAGTTCGTGTATATAATCAATTGCAATAGTATTGGAATGAACTGTTGGGGAGAGAGAGGCAGCGAACTATACATAAGGATACAAGGACACCAAGGGGTAGTTGCCAACATTCTGCATCAGCTCTGGTTTCAGCGCATGTGCATGAGGTGCACACAGGTTCGAGTGGAACAAAACGGATATACTACCTTAAGAACAACACAGAAAGGAAGCGAATTCATATAAACATGGTACTCCTTTAATAATTCGATCAACATGCGCATGTACACAGATCCGGTAAACCATCAGCTCTGATCTACAGCTAATCGAAATACATGGTTTAGCTGCGGAAGCTAATGAGTAGAGATCACGAGGCGCAAATCGAAATTGGCACTTCCAAAAGTCACCTACAAGTCGAACACGGACAGAGGATACCATAATCAGGATTGTACACAGCACACCGCCGCACTGACGATGCCGTTACGCATGGTGGCGAAATGTATGCATTCACTTGATCAAGCTCGGAAAACCTGTCAGCCAATGAATACCAAAGAAGAATTTCATACCCATTTGGTATTCTAACTAAATTACAGAGAATGTGATAAGCACTGGATTTTGCAAACTTGTGTATGGCCTCCCACCAGGATCACAGTAAAGCGATATTCCAGCAACGCGCATATTCAATGCTTTTGATGCACAGGGATAAATTTAGACACCAAATAAGCTGGAAAATGTAAAGACTGTAGTACATTTTAAAACGAAGTAGGCAAGCGAATTCTTATGTGCGTGGCACTACACGAACCGTTTAATCAATAGACACGTTTAACTGGGCGCAATCTGCGCATTTCTAAAAACAATGGACTACCAGCGCATTCGAACTAGCTTCCTTTCAAAGGTGACTGACTAGTTATGAATGTCACCGAAAAAAGGACCAGTACGTTAATCAATGGAGTTTCCGATGCGGCGGAATAGCTGCTGCGCATATTTACAAGACTTTTGTTACGCGTTCGTTTAAGAAACCGACGACGACGAGGAGCACGTCCCATTTTCTATAAAAATTCACCTGTAGCAGCGCAGCTAGCTGCCTTGGGCGTAGTACCTGAAGTTTGTGTCAGAGTTAACGAACACATCCTCAACTGTTTATGCAGCCGAATGTTGTCTGTATCGACGACATCACTTGATTTAGGAACCCAAGCTGCCTACGCAATCACAAAGCACTTGCTTACCACCGGCCACCGAGTCAATCCTGATGAGTCATTCACTGTCCTACTGCGCAATCGGCGGCCTCGCATGCATAGGTTATTGGAGGCCATTGTTATCGATCGCGAGCGAACACAGCTGTCCATTCAAAAACAGCTGACTGCGACTTCAAGCCTACCCTTGTAACGCAAATCCGGAGCCATTTATGATCTCTTTGTTACTGTTGGTCATTCATTTACATATCATCGCTGTATGTTTTGTGATTGATAAGAATGTACGAAATGGTGACGTAATCTCACGATCTACATCTTCTGATTTGCCTATTTGGAACTAGAACATGGCAAGCGCGGGACTACTCGATACGCACTTACCTACGTATCGATATACCACACTCCCACATGTACTAACGCACTGATGATGTCACATCCACTGGTGGCGAAGCTTTTGCAAAATAACTGAACAGCTCAGAGAACAGTTCATCTGATAAAGTCGCAATTTCCATTTGATCGCGATTAGTCTGGGCCATGAGTACACGTGCTACCTGCCGATAATCTTTTAAACAGACTCAAGTATGTTGTCTAACTACTGCATGTTTGAAGATACAACCATCGCATTGAACGATGCATGCTTCCGACCTTGCTTGCTGTTTGCAGCGCAAGAAACTTTCATTCATTGTTGCCTAATCGCCACATCCTCAGTTCAGTTAGCGGGGTCTGACTCTCAGGGTCTCGAGGCAGACTCTGATAGCCGCAATGGGGATGTTGCCTAGGTAGACTACGGAAACTGAAATAAAATTGCGCAGCTCGGAGAATACATCAACCATTTCAGCTACATCCCGAGCTAGAGGTATTTACAGCAATTATTCATAAAACATGCCCACCAAAATATTTCATGTACGGAATTAACTAACGAACGCATTTGATAGTTCTTGGGTTCAATTGTTCGCCGAGCTTCGTAATTGGTATGCAGACGTTTCATCACCATGCGAGGTGACTTCCTCAGTGCGCTGTAGGGTCAAACGTAATCCGCTGGTTTGGCCGTCGATTTGTATCGTTCGACGTGACCGCACTCTTTACGTCTGTCAACTTACAGACCGCAAAGCAAGCAATCATCGAACGGCTGGACCAGAGTGAAAAAACAATCGGAAAGCTGAGGACTGGAAATCTGTGCAAGCTACTTGATCTATGCCTCGCGACCTACTTCGCCTTTGATGGACAGATCTATGAGCAGGTGAAAGGAGCCCCAATGGGATCCCCTGTGTCAGGACTCGTTGCAGAAATAGTAATGCAGAAACTTGAAGAGGATGTACTGCCGATAATCAGCCCAAAGTTGTGGATCCGATCCGTCGATGATACATTCGTGATACTAAAACGTAGTCAAGTAGCGGTTGCATACGAGTTACTCAATAACACCATGGAGGACATCCATTTTACGATGGAATCGGAGATAAAAGACCAACTCCCATTTTTGGATGTGTTAGTCACCAGGACGATTGATGGAGCATTGCAAACATCGGTTTACAGGAAAGGAACACACACCGATCAGATTCTAAACTACTACAGTAATCACCCGAAATGTCACAAAATAAGCTGCGTGCGGACTCTCTTTCGTAGAATTGAAACACATTGCAGCACTCTTGAGGCGAAGAAGAAAGAAGAGCTATACTTATTCAAATCATTCCAACTAAATGGATATCCACGCAGCTTTGTCCGGCGATGTCTAAACAACAAAGCTACGACCTCTCCGCCTGCACAAACGACAACAAAGCGAATCGTTCTACCTTATGTAAAGAACATCTCCGAGATGACAGCAAGATTATTCAAACAGCACGGTCTTACAGTGGCTCACAAACCAACCGCCACATTGAGAAGCACATGAAAGACGAAATGTTGTGTACAAGATACCGTGTCAAGATTGCGATAAGAACTATGTGGGTCAGACAGGAAGACAACTGTCTACAAGAATACAAGAGCATAAAAGAGCTTGTAAGAACCATTATGCTCTCTCACTTGTTTCAATACATACAGACGAAGAAGGACATCACTTCGACTGGAACAACGCAGAAATCCTAGCACAAGGAGAGACACAAAAAGGAAGAGAGTTCCTCGAGGCATGGTACTCGACGAAGCACTCGATAAACATGCACGTCGAGATTGACCCGGTTTACGAAACGATAAGACGGAGAGAATTAAAACAACTTAAAAACCGTCGAAAGCAGTTAACAGACCCGTTAATAACACAGCAGCAACAACCGGGACAAAACCATCCTATGGAACGTCCATATTCACCAGAGAAGCTGGGTAGACGAATGGTCACGGAGCACAGATGGAGAGAGCCAATTCAAAAGTCACTTGCTAATCAATCACAAGTCGACGGCCAAACCAGCGGATTACGTTTGACCCTACAGCGCACTGAGGAAGTCACCTCGCATGGTGATGAAACGTCTGCATACCAATTACGAAGCTCGGCGAACAATTGAACCCAAGAACGATCAACCCGGGCTACCTGTACATAAAGGCATTTGATAGTGTTACCTACAGCAACAGGTTAGCCGTAGATTATTTACAGCTTTTTAATAATATTCTTCCTAGCTGACGTTTTACTGCTTAACTGTGGAATCCAATGTGTTTCTTTGTTTTTCTGGTTAAAGCGATAGCTTCGGTAGGTCAGCAAATACTTACGACCCATTCGACTCCTAATCCCAGTCAGCATCATTTACAATGCTAATGGTACAAGTGGGCTACACCTGACAGCCTGGTATATCAGTAGCACGTAAGAAGTCTCCAGATATTCTACTTTACTCAAATACACCATCAGGTGAGTATCTCTAAATAGGTTTTGATTTGCATTAAAAGTAAAATGCTGTGTGCCCGTGTCACATTAATCATTACACCGGTACACCGATAGTTACCGCTCCACGCTATGGTATCATTGTTTCCAAGAACTACTACGAGTGGATTCCGACGCGCATCTTAGCTTACTTACTTGTAACAAGCTGATGAATATGTCCCGGTTTATGGAGTCTACTCCTATACTGGAATAGCAAGATAAGTTGTACATGCGGAAGATTAACGTCAAGCTACCATACTCCTATAGACATGATGAACCAGTCAAGCTGCAAACGGTCAGCTCTCATTTCGGTTACCGATTACACCAGGATTTGTGTGTAAGGCTAGTGAAATCATCAGATCTGAGGGGCAGTGAAAGCGTTAAAATAGCTTTGAAAATGGCGGCAACGGTATTGGTGATGGCTGCATACTCTGATCAAAAGCGTTGGCGGCATACTTAGCACACTATGCACTAGTGTCACCTGCGACAGCACACAAGCGAATAAGAAATTGGTGAATTCCGAAGAGAAATGCTTTGAATCAGTTCAAACGGAGATGGCGGCATCAAAACAGATTGCAAAACGAAGGTGTTGTTGTGTATGTGACCTCTGAAATGGTATGACAACGAACTATTTGTGAAGAATAGCATAAGCGCTACTAAGCGTTCTTTTACACAAAATGCCCGCTTGACACTGTTCAGAGTGAAAGACCCATTCATTCATCTAACCCTTATGCAGAAGTAAAACGTTACCAGGTGAATTAATAATGATATATATCGGACATATCACAGCCGTAAGGTGATCTACAGAATGCACCCCTCTTATACTGTAAGCTACTTTGCGCTTCTGTTTCGCAGTGAAATCACGGAATTTGCGCTTTTCGCCTATGGTGTATGGTTGCTCTAGCGATGGTTGATATTCATCATATCCAATGTATTGTCAATATTTATGACGCTCTCACCCATCTGGAGTAAATTTCACTTTTATACGCCCGTGAGAAACAGTGTTATTTAGCCACGCAGCTATACAAATGGAAGCGCATGAACACTGTATTAGTCCCCTAGAATGCTATGGGAAATCATGACCACCAGCAATATAGATCTTGATACTTGAAAGCTTTCCTCCTTACTCTGCACCGGAGGTAACCTGCATGGTATTGGCGGGTTGGTCGGGTTATATCGCAACTGGATTTCATTCCATGTTGGTCGGATTTCGTTTCTAATATCTCTGTGTCATAAGCTGCTGGCCAGTGTTGCTAGTATCCAGTGGTCATTGGTTAGAGACCAGAAAGGAGACCGAGGAAACGCCCACCATAGACGACCCACTATGAAGCGAAACGTGCATGTATTTCTTTTTGCGACTAGAAATCACCACTGCGGCTCGTCCTCTAACTGCACTGTGCCAAATAAATGTTACCAAATACATAAACTCACAAGTATTTAGAAGCATACCATTTCCGTTTAAAATCGCTTTCTTTCAGCTTGCATAATTTCCAACCACTTCCCCCACCGAAACCTAACTCTCCTGAAGTTGAACGGTGGTTCTATCAAATGGTTCTGATGGGTGGTGACATATGGTGATACTTCTCCCCCATGCTGAATTGAAAATTATTTGACTTTGGTCCTTAAATAGTGCAGGGGGTAGATCTTGTTCGGTGTTTGTATGATAGTTCTATATTTCCATTGCACTAATATGTTTCGGGATGCATAATGCAGCGCATCGACTCACACACACGTTGACGGACGTCAATCGTTATCCTCATTATCCAACATGAACGTGGGTATCACAAATCCGGTGGTGCCGGAGTAACATCTCGTGTCTTCTCATGCCTTAAGAGGAGGTGGTATGGAGACCCATATAGTAAAACTGGATTGATTCAAATAGCCCTAGAGAACCGTGTCATCATTTGGAATTCTTGTGGCGAGCACTCCACCCGTAAAGTTTTTGACTACCTGACCTTAATACATGCGCCATTTGAAGAGTTCATTTCGACTCCGTTTTCATCAGTACGCAGCGCGGATGGATTGCGCTGTTATAGGTTGACTAGTAAGCCGTCATCGCGGCCGTATACCCTGGCATGTGTAACGTGGTAGCCAGTAGATTTGTGCGCAGTGATGATTAAAAATTAACCTATCTTAATTTTGATAGACGCACTGTCATCTCTCCCGTGACCATTTCGCTGGTGATAGACACACACTAGAAGCATGGGTTGCGTAGTGCTGAGAATTCTCGGAAAGATAAAACCTTCGTTACGCAGAACTTAGGTAGCTAACATGTCCAGCTTCGTCAAATGGTTGCTGCAATTATATAGTAACTGATCGTCTAGTCGTGTGGCATAGTACATAAAGTCGGTCTTTCGAAAGACGACTGGATTCTCTGTTTACAAAACGGGATATTAGTTTCGAGAAAGCTTTACAAGTTTGTTCCTGGTCACATAACTCATATCCAGTATTAGAAAACCCATGTTAAACCATACAAGAGGTCGCAGTTGATGGCCATGTCATGTAGAAACAGCAAATGTTGCGTTCATTGCGTTCATTGAATGAAAATTCGCCCATGGAATTGGGTTTTACCTTGTGACGAAGGTGTTACTACGTTAGGCTTGAGTAGTTGACAAATACACTAATCTCAGTATGACCACCGAGGACGTCAGGATACAAGCTGTCTCAGTGGGTGGACAAGGTACTAATACTGAATTTAATATCAAAGGCCTACTTCTAAACGTGTGAAAAGTTGCGTCCACATGTGGCATGACCCAATTTGCAAGTGAGTCATCATCGGGTTATAGCGCATGTAATACAAGGACCTGAGTTGCAGGTAGCGTATTTAGAAATCAGCATTGTGTTCTATTGTAGGTGCTTCCCTGATAACACTGCAGTTAATGCGATGTTAAACTCCTACGATGACAACCTTTAATAACCTGACAGTGGCTACCATTTTCATATTTACATGGGAGAGATTTTTCCCGAAGGGATTGGTGGATGTGAATGATGTGCCATACCGGAATTCTACAAGTATTCCGGCCGCCAAAATTGTGTGAATGTTTTTTACTTACAGGTGGTGGATAATTCCAAGGCCTCGGCGCAAGGCGTAACTCGACAGTTTATGTCATGCTCTTTGATTGGTAGCCTGCTTAATATGTGAGCAGAATCAATAAGTTTAAAATTGAAACTCATATTTGTCATACTGTCTGTCATAAAAAAACCAAAACCCTTGTTAGCAAGTTGCCGGGATAACTAGGCCGAGACAGAGTAACAATTTTACTGAGTCCGACTAAACGTATTGGTACTAGGTTAAGCCCTAAACTTCGGAGCCATTTATTTGAGCTAAGGTTGCTGTCAGCGCCTCCAACATTTCGTGGGGAGATTTAAATCGGATAACCGCTTGCCAATGGCTTTTCTGTGAAAATTCTAGAGCTGTTTTGTTAGGTTTCCTAAAGCTTCCATCAAATATCTTAATGTTCAATGACTTGATCGATGAGTAGCTCAAAACGACCGCCTTTGATTAGGATTAAATGAACATAGTTGAGTGTACTAGGTACGGAATATTTGACAAGCACTGTTTGTTACCCGTCTCGCTAAGCAAGGTTGAAAGGCAAATGCTTCGATTGGTATAACCGCCGAGTGTACCGTTGTTTAGACGGTAAATTCAACCTGCGTCGATGGTTAAAAGCAAGTCAATACACTGGTCACTAGCAAAAAATGGACCCGTTGATACATTAACAAAATTATCCCCGAAACTTCATGGATACAGGTCAAGTCAAAATAAGCATTATGTACCCTAATGTGTTCATTTTCAGCATTTACACCATCGCTGCGGACACGTGCATGTGATTATCAATATACATGCTTGGGTAGCAATATGAAAAGAAACGGAACTTTTTCTCCAAGTTGTGCTCGCGTTACTTGTTTGTGACTTTCGCTGAGTCAACGATCAATCGTGTGAGAAGCGGCATAACAGTATTACGATATGATGACGTGGCGGAGAATAAAATTCGGACTTTCGAAAGGGTAGAGGAGAAAGAGGGGGTTTTGGAAATAGAATTGTGATGTGGATGAAATCGAGCAGTTATTATGTTAGAAGAAATCCATTGCAGGCACCAAGACGTCTAGAAATAATCAAATAAACTAATCTCTAGACAAGCCGCTGCATCTAGCAAGGTACATTATAGACCGCCCCAATAAGATGTACTTTCTGAAGCAGTGGAAGGAAAATGGCAGGAGAGCAGTATAGCCAATGGGGAATAATACAAGTGGTCACAAAAGTACCAGGTACTGAAAGCACCTTAAGTCTGAGGGCATAAACGGAATGTTTTCTGACTTGTTGAAAATTTTTACAGACTTGCGCAGACTATGAAGTTTCTGGGACAAAGATCGCCGAGATACGTGACGGTGGAAGAGCTGGGTATGGGCTTTCCATTCCCAGTAAGTGTAAGGGAGAAAGCTGTAGGGGACTGCTACTTACCGCCAAGTATAACAAAGTATTACATCCTTGCATTTAGAAGCATTAAGCATAAGAGATCTGGATGAAGACCATTTCACCGAGTCATCCAACCCATTTTGAATTGATGAGGACTCGTGGTTAATGGGGGACACAGATATCCCTGCACCACATCATCAGCATACTTACACCCTATACACGAGGTTTGTATAGGGAGATGTTCAACATACAAGGAAAATAAAAAGGGTGATAGGATTACTTTCTGCAGAACAACACAGTCGGCACTGAGGACAGAGGATTTCTTACCGTGAAGTGAGTACGATCTGTAATAAAATCAGGTAACAGGTTACACACACCAGGGTGAACTCTATTTTCCGATGACAGGTTTAGCAAACTTGACCTATCCAGGCTTTCGAATAATCCAAAAAGAGAATCCGTACGGATTTGCATTTTGGTCTAATGCTGCGGCTATAGAATTAACAGCAAATGGTACTGCATCCAATGTGATAAGCTTGGGTCTGGACGCGAACTGCTCTTAGATAGGTCGCTTCAACTGGGCAACAAAAGTTAAAGCAATATTTCACGCAGTACGATATATGGTCAAATTCGAGCGACAGGTCCACGCGGTGGAAGACCGATGAAGCCGTTAAAGAAAACATCTTCTGGAGCCTCTGGATATTTCCTAAGAAGTAATGACGCCGTATAATAAATTTTTAGCGCTTCAAACTCTTGGAAGGTACTTGGAACCGATCGAGTAGTCATGAGTTCAGAGAGGTTTGGAAACAATCGGTTTGGTTTAGTAGTTTGCTAACGTTTCGCCTTTGACACAAAGGCTTCCTCAGACCGGTTGAATCAGGGTGCAATCGATGTGGGATTTTATAGCGAACAGGGGCGATAACCGCGTTACCCGAGTCTTGAGCCATGAGTCATTACAGCAACAGTTTGGGATGTCACGTCAGGTGGATCGATCACAGTGGGAATGACCCAGGTGTTCCGTTGTGCGTCATGACATTGACGGATAAGCCCATAGTGCTGATAATGGGAATCGGTTTGCACTTTCCGATCTGATCCACGCATCGATGCTCCTCAAGCTGGTCGGCTTAAGAACGCCCGCCAAGCATTAGGGAGTTCTACCCCCTCCATTCTATTCACGCAGTCGTCAGCTTTGGCGATCTCCACCGTCTCGGCAATCAACCGCTGATGGATTGATCGTATACCCCTCCTAATTACCTCTACGTTTTCGAGGTCTATCTGGTGACCCGTGTCAAATGCGTGCACAGCTACGGTCGAGTCTCTTACTATTTTCTAATATTCAAACTCGTTTCTTGGTAATCTTGAAATGCGCCTCCTATGCTTCGAAATTATTGTGCGTAATTCTCTCGCTGGTTGGCCTATGTACACAAGTACACTGTCCTTACATTTAATTTTATACACACAGTTAATCGTCCTATCCTTGAGAAGCCAGTCCTTCAGGTGTACCAACGCCGAACGTAACGTTCTACCTCGGAGATAGATCACTCTTAAATTTCCTTGTTTAGTACCCTCCGAATTGTTTCCAAAGTTCCTTCCTTGTACGGAATTCCGACCGTCTCTATCCACTCGGCTGGGAGTCTTGACTGCCGGTGTGGCACTTTATGCAATTGGCGTTTAACTAGCAGTCTTGGGCAACCACTTTTTAAATAGTTTGCCCATTGCCACTCTCCGCGCAGCGTTTTTGTCCTCCTCCATTGTGCACAAGGTTTGTGCCCTGTAGAAAAACGCTGAGGCTATACCAGCGTAAACCTGTTTCGGATGACCCGAAGTGGAGTGCAGTAGGCCATCAGTGACCGTTGACTTGCGAAATATTGTCGTCTTTAAATTTCCCCAATTCCTGTGAACCAGGCAGTCAAGAAATCGTATTGTGCCGCTACAAGATTCTAACTCAATAGTAAACTGCATTCTCTCATCAATTGAGTTTAAGTGATCAAGTAACTCGTCCGCCTTACCCCGTTTAACAACTACAAAGGTGTCGTCTGCATAACGCTACCAAACTTTTGGTGAGTTGATGGTGTTTGTTAACTCCCTATTCTCGAAATCTTCCATATATGGGTTGGCCAGTACCGGGGATTTTGACGATCCCATGGCGAGACCTTCTTCCTGACTGTAAAGCGTCTACTGAAAAACGAAGTAAGACATGTTAAGACACACTGTCATACCCTCGATTATCTTACTAACTGTTAGTTTCGTCCAATCATTCAGGGTGACATCTTCATTTAGACGAAGTCTCGCTATTCCTAGCGCCTCTTCTTTAGGGACGTTTGTGAAAATTGATGTGATATCGATGCTGACCATTAAGTCATCAGACTCAATTTGGAGATTTGCTGTTTTTGAGAGAAATCATAAAAGTTTTTCACGAATGTACTCGTTCGCCCTGTTAGAGGCTGCAATAACCTTGCCAAATATCTCGCATGGGTCGGGGAGCCTATACCGTCGACTATGGGTTGTACGGGAATTTCAGGTGTGTGAACTCTTGGCAAGCCATAAACCCTCGGAGATAAAGTCTATTTTTGGTATAGACCATACCATTTGCCTACCCCTAAATTGTCCTACACGGTCCTTAAATAGTTACCAAACTCCGTTTTACTCTTATTCATTACTGACGCCACGGTCTTATCAAAATACTCTATATCGACCCGTCTCCACATGTTGTCCCAATTTTTCCAAGTGTACTGACCTATTCATTAAAACTAGGGTTTTTCCCTTGTCAGCCTTTGTAAGTACAATGCTGCGATCTTCCTTTAAGGAATTAAATCTTGAAGTATGATTGCATATGAATTTGTGCGAGTTTTGACAAGGAGGAATATTGTGATCAAAATTTCTCGTAGAATGCATCTCACCTTCGTTCCAAGACGTAGTCAGGGGCTTCTGCTCCGGCATACCTGGATCCATATTTGGCAATTATTAGTTGCGTGACAGAACTGCGTTTCAGTTCTGGGTCTGAAATTTCAACAATTTTTGGACCACTGTTTAAACTAAGCAGATTGTGACATTCAGCTGCAATTTCCTGTGAGGTCTGCATCGGTTCCGGCCGCCATTCCACCTGAATGTTGAGCGTTTGTGACAGCACTTCAAATAACTGTTGCTGTGACTTTTCAAACTGAAACTGCTGCTGCTGTTGCAGGAGGTACTGCAACTGCTCGAATGAAATAGGCATGATTCTTCAACACCTCCCGTCGCTAGAGAATATGCTGTGTACGAGCACCAGGATTGCTTCCACCCATTAACGTTAGTGAGAACACCAACGACCGCTCAACAAACAATGTTCACGCAGCAAGCAAAACCGGCCACCAAGCGTCTGTCTGTGAAATTCAATCACAACATTCAAATTAGAGCATATCACAGGCCATGCGGAAAGGTTGGCATCCGATCAGTCAAAGATGACGAACTCAAAAAGCAGGGATCGATATGTAGCCTAACGAACGAACGAAACACACAAGTAAAAGCAAAAAGTCGTAAGCTTTAGCCAGGTTCACAGCAATAGCAATCTGCGCGTAATTCATCATGAATTTAATTGTAGAACACCGGCGAAGTTTTTCGTCACAACGCATTTTCTAGTCCGCCGTCATTTGCAAACTCAATAATGATACATAATGTGGGATAGATGAGTAAAAATAATGCGATAATCGCACAGATTGTGAGTCAACAGTTTGGAAACTGACCTGCAAATCGCAGGAATTCACAAAATTTAATAAAGCATACACACAATTCTATTGTCATAACCGTTATCTACCAGAAGAAGTATAGCAAATATAGTGTTCTGTTGCTTGGCAATTGAAATGAAAGGAATTTGGTGTATTCACCACGTTCAGAAGATGTGCAAGCATGCCAGTGTATCCGCTATGTATTGCGTAGGAGCGCGAAATATCAGCTTCACCCTGTGCGTCTGTGAATGTATACATTTTCAGAACGTTTGTAGAATCCTGTTACTGCTGGTAGTCTAATTCATTATTCACATCCTCAGCTGCCAAAATTGATGTGTTTGACAGTTCCCAGTTTATTTCTGTTGTGTGACTTGTTTGGAAATAAGAAGCAATCAGATGGCTGTCAGCCAGTTTGCATCCAAACAATTCCTCTGAGAAACTATCCATAGCAATTGCATTTTTAGAAGGCACGATTTGCTCATATGTCGCAGGTCAAGATTGCATTGTCCTCTCAGACTCTATTTCGGCAATTCAAGGAAAGCCCGGTTTAAAAAACAGAGATGGTTGAGTTCTGAACATCCTTCCAGGTAGAATTTACGTTGAACGCAACGTCTAATAAATTCACCTGTTACATGAAATCAGTTCCGGACATATCTTTGTGGGATTCCATGATCGTTATAAGATGGATAAGCTGTTTTTCTCCTGAACTTTGCTTTAGGCACCTGAATGACACCCTGGTCGTAAGGTTGAAGTAACACAGTGGTGTTGGGTGACAGGAACTTCAATTTGTTATTAAGTAGGTGGAATTAGGGAGGGCAACGGCTTTGTCGAGAGAATGTATGATGTTGCGTTTCTCTTTATTTTGCTGTTAAATCTTCGGAAATGGCTGCCGTCATCCCCGCCTTCTTATTATTCTGATAAACAGCCGGTAGCTTTTCACGTTGACACTTTTAAAATCCGAGAGTTGTCTGATTTCCACATAACTGCAGCCGGTTCTCACTCACCCATTATGGTAGTGCACAGCATAACTGTGATACGCGCCTTGCTTCTTTTCCCACCTGCGCAGTTCTATCCTTTTTCACAAAGTCTTTATCCAACGTCGTTTTGAATAGCAAAGCAGTTTCATGTGAATTAAAAATGTCATAAGCTGTGTATCCGGAACATATTTGGGGCAACTTTTCTGTCTAGTCGGATGCAGTACACATATCTGTATCACCGCTTTCGCCCGATTGCCTACTAAACGCAAGATCGTCTACTGATGAAAGCCTGTAGCCAACTGGTTGACGATGTATTGTCTGTGTTTTGTAATGCTTTTGCGAAGTGTAATGCACCTCCTTGAATCACGTGTCCACGAAATGGAATTTGCTCCTCAGTGCTGAATGGCACTATTTCCAGCAACGGGCGTTCACGTATTCGTTACACGTTCTTTTAACATTCCACTTTCATTCTTGATATGTGGTTCAAAAATTCAGAACAAAACGGCTTTCCTCATTTAAGTTACATGGATTTGTGTTCTGCCAACTCTGAACTTTGCGCAAATGTTAGCGAACTTTTCCTTCTAAACTTCATAGAATAATGATACCATTATTTATTGCCCATTTACTGACGACGCTATATATGAGGGTGTCCCCACATGCAGCATATATGTATCAGCAGCGGAACTACCAAGCAAATTCATCCAACTCTGGATGCCAGACTCTAAGCCATCGGAGAGAATTCACCTTGATTTCCCTGGTACCGCTCAACGCCATCAACTTGTATCGTGATTGATACGTATAGCAAGTGACCGGACGTATACCTGATGAACACAAATATGACAGCGGCCACGATATGAAAATTACGACAGTTTTTTGCACAGTTCGGTTCACCAAACATCGCGGTTTCCCATAACGATGCGCAATTTATCTCCGACGATGTTGGTGCCTTTGCCAGTGTAATCGTATCAAGCATTGCTAGTCGTCTCCGGAACATCCGCAGTCCAACGGGTAAGCAGAATGATTCGTGGTTACCATCAAATGTTTACTTCTAAAGCTGCGGGGGAATGACCCACAGTGGATATCGTACACCTGTTCCTGTTAAGTAATATGGGCTACGCAAAAATCCCGATCTACCAGTCGGCAGATATCCAGCGGAAGCCATGTTCGGGCTTGAGACACCTCCTCCAATCAACGCAGTAATCTCTAAGGTTACGCAACGGCTACTGGTGTCAGGAGTGAACAGATGTTTTCTACTAGGGGAGCCGGTGTACGCATTGGATGCATGGCCAAACCAAAATCCTGGCAACCTGCAGTGGCACAATAAAGAAAATGCTCTGTGCTGTACGTGGTGTCTGTCGGAACGTTGCCTGTCATACGACACGTTTCGCAGTGACACAAACGACATATCGAACAAACAACCACTTCTACTTTCGAGTTTCCCTTTGATATATTGCCGGACATATTGGAACTACCAAAAATATTGGGGCGGATTGAACAGACAGAGACGTGCGCAAAGCCATGCGACGCAGTCACTGGGAGAACTAACTGGCGTACTTAATCTACGCAACTTTATAAGTGAACCCAGCGGTTCATCCGTATGTGTCTCGAGAACGTGTATTCGAAGAGGGAGATGTTACAATAGACAATTTGGTGCCTTAAAAGTGCAATGTCGTCACACACACCGGACCGTGAACTTCACTCTCACCCAATGCTCCACTGTCGTTCATATCCATCAGGCCGCCTCGACTCGGAAACACTCACATCATACTTGGTTGTCTTGTTCGTTCAATGTGAGTTGAGATCTGGTCCATACAATCTCCGGTGCGGTGTAGGTCTTTGTTCTGACAACCCTAAACCTCATTAACTGCAATTACAACACTTAGATGAGCGACTATGCAGGATCGAGTTTGAGTGCGGTTCCTGGCCGTACGTCCGTTTTAATGACGGTGCATTAATAGTTCATAGACTATGGGAAGATTATTTCGCTCCGAAGCGATGCATTTGCATCTGTTGGACTGATGTTGTTCAACAGCAATGGACAATATACGCCTTAGACGTCCTGTGAAGTCCTCCCAAAATTCGTTTAATTTGTGTTATTGTTCAAGTCTTTGGTGGGTGCCCTACACGGGGTTTTATTTGTATCTATAGGAGAGCTGCTTACGTGCAGTTATATCTTGCGTACTTATTTTAACGTTTTACAAGCGCGGGTGATTCGTAAACGTTTTTGCAGCTCTACCGACCAGACCGCTCGTATTTGCGCAGCGCTCCTGTCACTGAGCTCTGCCACAAGGAAGGAATAATTTCTTCGCACAAAATTCGATTTCTGGTTTTCATTATAATCGATGAACTGGAAATAGTTGGCCTGCCGAAGCTCAGCATAACCCGTGATTCACTCGAACGCGAATTATTTTTGACGTCTGGTATACCGGACACTTTAGACTGTCGTACAACTCTCATCTGTATGTCGTTTTTGGGTACGTGCTGCCTTTCAACACGTGACGAGTTAGCAAGTCGGCTATGTTCTTGAATATGGCACAGTGAAGGTGGCCTTACTGTGCATGCCCTCCGAAGCGTTTGTGCTGCGTGGACTAACACGTTAAAATAATTCGGGCGTCTAACCACGAAATAGTCGCGATACCTGTCGGACAGGGGCCCGTCAAGTCAGGCCTGAGGACGTTGTCAGTTGGGGACGCCCGTGACGTACAGATACTTGTGTCTCCAAAACAGGTGACTCAGGATGTATGGGGCTTCACACTTGTACAATCCCCCCCAACAGATGTGGAATCGGTGACGAAGTGCACACTGGTCAGCGTTGACTTGCTCGCTCGCCCTTGCACCTGAGCATGGAACTACCTAATGGGGCTGAGAAGTGTCAAACTACGAAAGGGGCCGGACACTTCTGGCCTGAAAATGTTGCAACTGTTCTCGTACGCGCAGCTAACGTTGCGTGCTGACCAGCACACCGAATCAGCAGACAAGGATACAACTCCGATTAGGGAAGTGGAAGCATACAGCCACAGGTCTATTGCGATGGTCTTAGACATATAAACATGGACATGACTAACGATGGCATATTCGCCATCTGGCCAGCCAACTTGTCGCTTCTGGTTTTCCCAGGCATTGCATAGAGATAGGTCTACGTTGCGACAGCGAGTATTTTCGAAGGATTCGTTTAACCACCCAATGTTTGTCTTTCATTAGCTTTTCATGATTTGTTAACTTTAGTTTAGGCTAATCGCGATGGAACAAAGAGGAACGCGTATCCAACGTTCTTGCTGACGTGAACGTTATTATAATGAAGGCCTATGAGGAAGGCGACGACTGGGAAAATGTGCATCTGTGTTAAAGGTAAACGTGAGGACCTCTCGCAGTTGGATTAGAAAATTGGAACTGAATGAGCCGAAAAGTACTGCTACCGTGCCGCGTCGAAGGTCGCTGTCAGAAAGTCACGTTGATTGCCTGGTTGAATGGGTTAAATCGGTGCCAACAGTGACGTTAGAAACTCTTCGGTTAGGACTGAAGGTTGAGTTCGAGGTGGAGATAAGCTTCAGCACCATTGCTCGCTACCTAGACGCTCAGTTGATGACAATGAAGAGGTTGCATTCAATACCGGAATCTATGAAAACCAAAGATAACCAGGCCAAGGAAGGTTTTTACTTCCTGACACGGATGAGGTTGTAGGCTAAAGGACGGCGAGCAGTATGGATGGATGAGACAAACTTCAATCTGTTCTACGCGCGCACAAGGGGTCGATCGGCACGCGGCACCCGTACACAGTGTATAGTGACCAACAGTCAGTAACAAAATTTGCACCTAATAAGCGCAATGACCGCGGACGGATTGCTGGGGTATTCCGTTCTAAGGGATAGTTACAATAAGGAAAGATGTGCGCGCTGGTTTCGGCAGATGCTTGATACAGATGGTAGACATTTGTCTGACAGCTGTGTTCTTGTTTGTGATAACACCCCATGTCACACTAATCTGGAGCGTATTTTTCCAGAGGAAACTTACACTCCGGGAACACTGCTACCACTCTCACCGTATTCTTCACAACTGAACCCCATTGAAGTAATTAGGAGCATCATTAAGGCCTACGTTAAACAAGAAATGAGGAGGGGACATTGCGAAATGCTACAGAGATGCAACTGGTGTTCTGAGCAAGACGGAGTGGAAGATGTAGTAGTTGGAGCAGGTTGTGGTGGAAGCACGCGGTTGCGTGACACCGAGCCACTGTCAACAAATGGTGCATCATGTAAGGCAAACGTATGCTGCTGTTTTACGCCTACTTGATCTGTAAATACTACAACATAACTGATAAATTGCACGGTAACTGTCACTGTTGGTCTTACTTTTCAAGTAGTTGTTGGCCCAACCTAAGTGAGGGTGCAAAGTGGTACTCAGTTGCAATTGCTTCCAGTCCTGCGTGGTTCCCTCGAACATGGAGATACTTCGAGTAAGTTACCATGACAGTTGTTTCCTGCTGCGTTATTAACGTGTTGTGATCTAGTGGAATCAGCAGTTGTGGTCACATATTAAGGTGTATAGAAAGTCAGTGCGGTGGCTACATAGATAGACCGACGACAAGTGACCACGAATAGTGAAACTGTAATCCCGGAAGGAGTACATTCACTCCATCCGTTCATTCTGTAATTAAGTTGTGTAGACATCAGCCTGTGGGTTACCTGTCATAATAGCGTTGTCAGTCTTGTAAAAATGATCTCCTACATTCGGGTTGCACTTATGTCCGCATAGCCTATAAACCGTCTTCCTGTCACCGTTATGTTATGGTACCTTACGGTGATGTGAGATTTATGTGCCTACACAAACAAGTGAGGCAGAAGTATCGGTACAACCACATATAACGGTCAAGATGTGAGGATTAGAAGGAGTTAAAGTAGTATACCGACAGCACATATGGTCACCTCTGTGATTGTGATTACACCGCTGTAAAGTTACACACAGAGTGTATTAACGGAACCGAGAGATGTCCGCAGGTGTACCTGAGGGGGGAGTTAGACACGAAGTAAGAAACAGTTAAGAGATTAGTGAAAATCCGCATTCAATGACCCTAACTTATTTGCAGGGGGGGCGTTAAATGCTTCACCGGCTGCTTTCAAAACGCAGACAGACTCAGCCGTAGTCAAATGCGATTTAAACTGGAATCGGTACGCAACAAACGCATATGGATAAAATGACATCATGGCATGCGAGTAACACATCAGACTCATCACGCAAGTTGCGGCTGCAGATAATCAGCATGCAACAAGCCGACTGTCTGTAAGCACCCAGGCAGAAACACATCTAACCCTGTGTAGCGCACTCACCAAAGGCTTGAACAATAACACAAATTAAACGAATTTTGGGAGGACTTCACAGGACGTATATTGTCCATTGCTGTTGAACCCCATCAGTCCAACAGATGCAAATGTATTGTTTCGGGGCGACGCAATCTTCCCCTAGTCCATGAATTGCTAATGCACCGTCATTAAACCGGACATACGGCCAGGAATCGCACTCAAACTCGATCCTGCATAGTCGCTCATCTAAGTGTTGTAATTGCAGTTAATGAGGTTTAGGGTCGTCAGAACAAAGACCTTCACCGCACCGGAGATTGTATGGACCAGATCTCAAGTCACATAGAACGGACAAGACAGCCGACTACAAAGGTTATGATGTGAGTATTTCCGACTCAAGGCAGCCTGATGGTTATGAACAACAGTGGACCTTTGGTTGAGAGTGAAGTTCGCGGTCCGGTGTGTGGGACGACATTGCACTTTTAAGTCACCAAATTGTCTATTGTAACATCTCCCTCTTCGAATACACGTTCTCCAGACGTATGCGGATGAAGCACTGGGTTCACTTATAAAGTTGCGTAGATTAAGTACGCCAGTTAGTTCTCCCAGTGACTCCGTCGCATGGCTCTGCGCACGTCTCTGTCGGTTCATTACGCCCCAATATTTTTGGTAGTTCCAATGCGTCCGGCAATATATCAAACGGCAACTCGAAAGTAGAAGTGATTGTTTGTTCGATCTGTCGTTTGCGTCACTGCGAAACTTTTCGTATGACAGACAACGTTCCGACAGACACCACGTACAGCACAGAGCATTTTCTTTATTGTGCCACTGCAGGTTGCCAGGATTTTGGTTTGGCCATGCATCCAATGCGTACACCGGCTCCCCTAGTAGAAAACATCTGTTCACTCCTGACATCAGTAGCCGTTG
Organism: Dicrocoelium dendriticum; assembly: GCA_944474145.2. Taxonomy (NCBI): domain Eukaryota; kingdom Metazoa; phylum Platyhelminthes; class Trematoda; order Plagiorchiida; family Dicrocoeliidae; genus Dicrocoelium; species Dicrocoelium dendriticum. The sequence continues at coordinate 269,277,000 of OX104063.1, forward strand.
CGTAACCTTAGAGATTACTGCGTTGATTGGAGGAGGTGTCTCAAGCCCGAACATGGCTTCCGTTGTGCATCTGCCGACTGGCAGATCGGGGTTTTGCTAGCCCATATTACTTAACAGGAACAGGTGTATGATATCCACTGTGGGTCATTCCCCCGCAGCTTTAGAAGTAAAGATTTGATGGTAACCACGAATCATTCTGCTTACCCGTTGGACTGCGGATGTTCCGGATGCGACCGGCAGTGCTTGATACAATTACGCTGGCAAAGGCACCAACATCGTCGGAGATAAATTGCGCATCGTTATGGGAAACCGCGATGTTTGGCGAACCTAACTGTACAAATAACTGTCGTAATTTTCATACCGTGACCGCTGTCGTATTTGTGTTCGTCAGGTATACGTCCAGTTACTTGGTATACATATCAATCACGATACAAGTTGATGGCGTTGAGCGGTACCAGGGAAATCAAGGTGAATTCTTTCCCATGGCTTAGAGTCTGGCATTCAGATTTGGATGCATTTGCTTGGAAGTTCCGCTGCCTTTGCATATATGAAGCATGTAGGTACACCCTCATATATAGCGTCGTCCGTAAATTGGCAATAAATATTCGTATCAAAAATTCGACAAGGTTACGAAGGAAAAGTTTGCTTAAATTGGCGCAAAATTGCAGAGTTGGCCGAACACAAATCCATGTATCTTCAATGTGGAAAGCCGTTTTGGTATGATTTTGTGAACCACATATCAAGAATGAAAGTGCAATGATAGAAAAATGCGTAACGAATACATGAACGCACGTTGAATGAAATGGTGCCGTACAGCACTGAGGAGAAAATTCCATTACGTGGACACGTGATTCTAGGTGGTGCATTACACTTCGCAAAAGAATTACAAAACACAGACAATACATCGTCAACCAGTTGGCTACAGGCTTTCGTCAGTAGACGATCTTGCATTTGGTAGGCAATCGGGCGAAAGCGGTGATACAGATATGTGTGCTGCATCCGACTAGACAGAAAAGTTGCCCCAAATATGTTCCGGATACACAGCTTATGACATTTTTAATTCACATGAAACTGCTTTGCTATTCAAAACGACGTTGGATAAAGACTTTGTGAAAAAGGATAGAACTGCGCAGGTGGGAAAAGAAGCAAGGCGCGTATCACAGTTATGCTGTGCACTACCATAATGGGTGAGTGAGAACCGGCTGCAGTGATGTGGAAATCAGACAACTCTCGGATTTTAAAAGTGTCAACGTGAAAAGCTACCGGCTGTTTATCAGGATAATAAAAAGAAGGGAATGACAGCATACATTTCCGAAGATTTAACAGCAAAATAATGAGAAACGCAACATCATACATTCTCTCGACAAAGCCGTTGCCCTCCCTAATTCCACCTACTTAATAACAAATTGAAGTTCCTGTCACCCAACACCACTGTGTTACTTCAACCTTACGACCAGGGTGTCATTCAGGTGCCTAAAGCGAAGTTTAGGAGAAAAACAGCTTATCCATCTTATAACGACCATGGATTCCCACAAAGATATGTCCGGAACTGATTTCATGTGACGAGAAAATTTTTAGATGTTGTGTTCAACATAACTTCTACCTTGAAGGATGGGCAGAACTCAACCATCTCTAGATATTCTTGAGAATATTTGTAGCTCGGGATTTGGATGTGGGTATGCGGGTGTTCTTCGAGCTGGTTGATTTGGCTGCAAACGTTTTATCGTCAGACTAGACGACATCATCAGTGCGATTTATGCGGGCCACTTACAGTTCCAGGTGATTATTTATCACTTGTTTCAAACGTCAGGAGTCGATTGTTGCACGTGAACTTACCGTGTATTCAGATCTCTCGTACTGTTGGCTAGAGTCCGCCTCAATGAAGTTCCTACGTCCAGTTGATGTGGGGCGGACTATTCTTTTGACCCTCAGTGTCCCGTAGGCAGTGTCTAGATCTAAGTGCCTGTTGTTTGAGTTCTCTCCCGAGTACCAAGCCTCGATGAACTCGCGTGCTTTCAACTTTTTGCTCTGCCTATGATCCTGACATTATCCAATTCGAATTGATGATTCTCGGCGTCCGTATGTACCGACATCGGGAGTTCTGGTCATGTCGGCGGATGGCTAAGCTGTGCTCATGTAGCCTAGTGCCGAGTTTTCTTCCTGTCCGGCCCGCATAGTATTTGTTACAATTTTTGCAGTGGATTATGTAAATCACACCACTTGTTTCTTCTATGCCAAGCCGGTCCTTGCCATTGAAAACGTTGTCTCTGATGGTTTCTGTCGGCATGTGAGCAACTCTGATTCCGAAAGGTCGTAGCAGTGTTGCCGCCATCTCAGAGATGCCGTTGATGTATGGTAGAGTAAATGTCCTTTTATCCGTTTCTGATGTTTGTTCTTGTGTCGGTCGTTTTTTAGCGTTAAACCACGTAAGTGGCCCGCATAAATCGCACTGATGATATCGTCTAGTCTGACGATGAAACGTTTGCAGCCAAATCAACCAGCTCGAAGAACACCCGCATACCCTCAATCATCTCTGTTTTTTAAACCGGGCTTTCCTTGAATTGCAGAAATAGATTCTGAGAGAACAATGCAAACTTGACCAGCGACATATGAGCAAGTCGTGCCTGCTAAAAATGCAATTGCCATGGATACTCTCTCAGAGGAATTGTTCGGATGCGAACTGGCTGACAGCTATCTGATTGCTTCTTATTTCCAAACAAGTTACACAACAGAAATAAACTGGGAACTGTCAAACACATCAATGTTGGCAGCTGAGGATGTGAATAATGAATCAGACTACCAGCAGGAGCAGGATTCTACAAACGTTCTGAAAATGTATACATTCAAAGACACACAGGGTGAAGCTGATATTTCGCGTTGCTACGCAATACATAGCGGACACACTGGCATGCTTGCACATCTTCTGAACGTGGTGAATAAACCAAATTCCTTTCATTTCAATTGCCAAACAACAGAACACTATATTTGGTATCGTTCTTCTGGTAGATAATGGTTATGACAATGGAATTGTGTATATGGTTTATTAATGTTTGTGGATTCCTACAATTTGCAGGTAAGTTTCTAAAATGTTGACTCACAATCTGTGCGATTATCGCATTATTATTATTCAGCTATCCCACATTATGTATCATTACTGAGTTTGTAAATGACGGCGGACTTGCTAGTGCGTTGTGACAAAAAACTTCACCGGTGTTCTACAATTAAATTCATAATGAATTACGCGCAGATTGCTATTGCTGTCAACCTAGCTGAAGCTTACGGCTATTTGCTTTTAATTTGTGTGTTTCGTTTGTTCGTGAGGCAACATATCGATCCCATGGTTTTTGAAATGGCCAACATTGACTGATCGGATACCAGCCTTTCCGCATTGTCTGTGATATGCCCTAATTTGAAGGTTGTGATTGCTCAGTTGTTGTGGAGTTCTCCGAGCTGGGCAACTTGGTTGCAAACGTTTCACCACCATTCGAGGTGGTATCTTCAGTGCGGGATTGATAGCAGTAAAGTAGCAGTAGCTACCGAGTAAATACTGGGACAACGGTCTGTCGTATCTGTTGCTGGGACTCATCCTACGGCCCATTTGTTTTCAATTCGTGTTTTAAGCTACCCAAGTAGTCTTTGGGGTGGGCATCTCTGACGTTGAAGTTTAGCCCCTTAAGCAAGACTTCCCTCAAGGCCCAAAGGAAAAGCCAATCAAGCCGACCAGTGCAATGTCATCTACCAGCCACGATGCAGTGAGTGCGATAAAATCTACGTCGGACAAACTGGAAGAAAATTTGTACACGGATCAAGGAACACAAGGCGGCTGACAGAAGGCGTGATCCACATTCATTGGTTTCTGCACATGAAGATCAAGAAGGCCACCAATTCGATCTTCGGAAAGTAAAGATTCTAGCACATGGAAGCACAAAGCACGAGAGGGAGTTTTTGGAAGCCTGGTACTCTACAACGCATGCAATCAATCGGCACATCGAACTGGACGCAGCATACGCCACACTACTGATGAACGACTGCCAACTCGATCGATCGAACCCGGTGGAACGTGTGAGCAGACAACCGGAACTGCCGGCAGACTCGCTCGCAAGAGCAAGCAGAAAAGGAGGCGAGGTCATAGGCCATCTGCCCATTAAGCAAGCGAAACGCGGATCGAAGTCCCAACGAATAGGATTGCTCGGCTCCATGGCCAAACACGACGGTATAAAAACGCACGCAAACTACGCTCAGCGCACTCTCACCGAGGCTTCTCTACGCTACTCTGCGCTATTGCACGCCACTCACCTACGCACTGATGATGTCACCTCGCTTGGTGACGAAACGTTTGCAACGAAATTGCCAAGCTAAGCGAACAGTTCAACAACCATTTAATGAATGGGTCAGAATACTTGGAAAAATTGGGGCAACATTTGGAGACGGGTCCATATACAGTGGTCATTATAAGACCGTGGCGTCGATAATGAATAAGAGTAAAACGGAGGTTGGTAACTATTAAGAACCGTGTAGGTTTAGGCAATTGGTATAGTCTATACCCCAAAGAGAAATTACCCCCGAGGTTTTATGGCTTGCCAAATGTTCACAAACCTGAAGTTCCCGTACGGCCCACAGTCGACGGTATAGGCTCCCCTACCCATGAACTTGCGAGATATTTGGCAAGGTTATTGCAGCCTCTAACAGGGCGAACGAGTACATTCGTGAAAAACTCTTATGATTTCACTCAAAAATAACAAATCTCCAAATTGAGTCAGATGAGTTAATGGTCAGCTTCGATGTCACAACAATTTTCACAAATGTACCTACGGAGGGGGCGCTGGGAATAGCGAAACGTCATCTAAATGAAGATGTCACGCTGAATGTTTGGAGGAAACAAACAGTTAGCCAGATAATCGAGGGTATGACAGTGTGTCTTAAAATGTCTTACTTCGTTTTTCAGTCGAAGTTTTACAGTCAGGAACAAGGTCTCGCCATGGGATCTTCAATATCCCCGGTACTGGCGGACCTATATATGGAAGATTTCGAGAACAGGGCGTTAACAAACACCATCAACTCACCAAACGTTTGGTGGCGTTATGTAGACGACACCTTTGTACTTGTTAAAGGGGATGAGAAGAACGAGTTACTTGATCACTTAAACTCCATTGATGAGAAGATACAGTTTACTATTGAGTTAGAATCTTGTAGCGGCACAATACCATTTCTTGACTGCCTGCTGCACAGGAATTTGGGAAATTTAAAGACGACAATATATCGCAAGCCAACGGATACTGATGGCGTACTCCACTCCACTTCGGGTCATCCGAAACAGGTTTACGCTGGTATAGCCTCAGCGCTTTTCTACAGGGCACAAACCTTGTGCACAATGGAGGAGGACAAAAGCGCTGCGCGGAGAGTGGTAATGGGCAAACTATTGGAAAGTGGTTGCCTAAGACGGCTAGTTAAACGCCAATTGCATAAAGTGCTATACCGGCAGTCAAGACCCCCAGCCGAGTGGATAGGGACAGTCGGAATTCCGTACAAGGAAGGCACTTTAGAAACTATTCGGAGGGTATTAAATAAGGAAAATTTAAGGATGATCTATGTCCGAAGTCGAACGTTACGTTCGGCGTTGGTACACATGAAGGACCCGCTTCCCAAGGATAGGACGATTAACTGTGTGTATAAAATTATATGTAAGGACTGTGCACATGTGTACATAGGCCAAACAGCGACAGAATTACGCACACGAATTTCGGAGAGTAGGAGGCGCATTTCAAGATTACCAAGAAACGAGTTTGAATACCAGAAAACAGTAAAAGACTCGGCCGTAGCTGTGCACGCATTTGACACGGGTCACCAGATGGACCTCGAAAACGGAGAGGTAATTAGGAGGGGTATACGATCAATCCATCAGCGGTTGATTGCCGAGACGGTGGAGATCGCCAAATCTGACGACTGTGTGAATAGAATGGATGGAGTAGAACTCCCTAATGCGAGGCGGGCGGTCTTAAGCCGACCAGCTTGACGAGCATCGATGCGTGGATCAGATTGGAAAGTGCAAACAGATTCCCATTGTCAACACTATGGGCTTATCCGTCAATGTCGTGACGCACAAAGGAACACCTGGGCTATTCCCACTGTGATCGATCCACCTGAGGTGACATCACGAACTGTTCCTGTAATGACTCATGGCTCAAGACTTGGGTAACGCGGTTATCGCCCCTGTTCGCTATAAAATCCCACACCAATTGCACCCTGATTCACCCGGTCGGAGGAAGCCTTTGTGTCAAAGTCGAAACGTTAGCAAACTACTATACCAAACCGATTGTTTCCAAACCTCACTGAACTCATGACTACTCGACTGGTTCCAAGTATCTTCCAAGAGTTTGAAGCTGTACAAATTTATTATACGGCGTAATTACTTCTTTGGAAAAATCCAGAGGCTCCAGAAGATGTTTTCCTTAACTGCTTCTTCGGTCTTTCACCTCGTGGACCTGTCGCTCGAATTTGACCATATATCATCCTGCGTGAAATATTGCTTTAACTTTTGTTGTCCTGTTGAAGCGATCTATCTAAGAGCAGATAAATTTTCCTTATCACAACTGAAGCGACTTCGAATTATGAAAGAATAGGACTGCAAGTGCACGATTGCTGCCAGTGTCAAAAGCCTTACCACTGCAATTACATCCGAGATAAATTGACTAAACCAATTATACATAGAAGCAGTTCTAGACAACCATAACTGTCACGACCTATGGGGGCTACTTTTGCAGCTCTGTGGTAAGAGCGTTTGCAGACAGTGGTGAAGAGGATGTGTGCAAAATGAATTCGGAATTTAGTTCCGCCTCACTAAACACATCTTCCCTGCCCTTCTATATTGCCTCAAGTCCAGCCGCGGCATTCCATCATGTTAACGTCCACAAAAAACTCAAAAAATTAAAGGCAACAAAAGCTTGTGATTCTGATGCTCTCTCATCCTTAGCTTTGAAGGAGTTTGGTGATTCTCTCACAATGCCTCTAACAGACCTCGTTAACAAATGTCTCACTGCGGGTGTGATCCCGGACATTTGGAGAGAGGCCAGTATCAATTCAGTCCCAAAAGCTTTATCTCAAAACTATCGACCAATTGCGTATACACATGTGCTCCTAAAAGTTTTCGAAAGATTGTTGATTCCACGGAATTTTTAAGCCACTTCTGAAGATGATATCTACCAGTTCGAGTGCAGGCCCAAGCGTTCCACATTGGATGCAGCAGCATTTGTTGTTAATTCTATAGCGGCTGCATTAGACCAAAAATGTAAATCCGTACGGCTTCTCTTTTTGGATTATTCGAAAGCCAAGATAGGTCAAGTTTGCTAAACCAGTTATCAGAAATTGGAGTTCACCATGGCGTGTGTAACCTGTTACCTGACTATATTACAGATCGTACTCACTTCACGGTAAGAAATCCTCTGTCCTCAGTGCCGTCTGTGTTGTTCTGCAGAAAGTAATCCTATCACCTTTTTATTTTCCTTGTATGTTGAACATCTCCCTATACAAACCACGTGTATAGGGTGTAAGTATGCTGATGAGGTGGTGCAGGAATGTATGTGTCCCCCATTAACCATGATTCCTCATCAGTTCAACATGGGTTGGATGACTTGGTGAAATGGTCTTCATCCAGATCTCCTATGCTTAATGCTTCTAAATGCAAGGATGTAATACATTTTTATACGTGGCGATAAGTTGCAGTCCCCTAAAGCTTCCTCTCTTACACTTACTGGGAACGGAAATCCCATACCCAGCTCTTCCACCGTTAAGTATCTCGGCGATCTTTGTCCCAGAACCTTCTTGGTCTGCGCAAATCTGTAAAACTTTTCAACAAGTCAGAAAACTTCTGTTAATGCCCTCAGACTTAAGGTGCTTTCAGTAACTGGTACTTTAATATGCAGGTTGGTGACCACTTTTATTATTCCTCATTGGCTATACTGCTCTCCTGTCATTTTTCCTCCACTGATTCAGAAAGTACTTATTATTGGGGCGGTCTATAATGTATATTGCTAGATGCAGCGGCTTGTCTAGGGATTAGTTTATTTGATTATTTCTAGACATCATGGTGCCTGCAATGGAATTAATTCTAACATACTAACTGATCGACTTCATCAACATCACAATTATCTATCCAAAAAACACTCTTTCTCGTCTACCCGTTCGAAAGTCTGAATTTTATTCTCCCCCGCGTCATCATATCGTTATACTGTTTTGTCTTATTTCACACGATTGCTCGTTGACTCAGCGAAAGTCACAAACATGCTACGCGAGCACAACTTGGAGTAAAAGTTCCGTTTCTTTTCATTTTTCTACCCAAGCATGTATATTGACAATCTCATGCATGTGTCCGCAGCGATGGTGTAAATGCTGAAAATGAACACATTAGGGTACCTAATGCTTATTTTGACTTGATCTGAATCCATGAAGTTTCGGGGATAACTTTGTTAATCCATCAAAGGGTCCATTTTTTGCTAGTGACCAGTGCATCGACTTGCTTTTAACTATCAACGCAGGTTGAATTTACCGTCTAAACAATGGAAAATCGGCGGTTATACCAACCGAAACATTTGCCTTTCAACCTTGCTTAGCGAGACGGGTAACAAACAGTACTTGTCAAATATTCTATACCTAGTACACTAAACAATGTTCATTTAATCCTAAGTAAATTCGGTCGTTTTGAGCTACTCATCGATCAAGTCATTGAACATTAGGATATTTGATGGAATCTTTAGGAAACCTAACAAAACAGCTCTAGAATTTTCACAGAAAAGCAATTGGCAAGCGGTTATCCGATTTAAATCTCCCCACGAAATGTTGGAGGCGCTGACAGCAACCCTAGCTCAAATCCATGGCCCGATGTTCAGGGCTTAATCTAGTACCAATACGTTTAGTCGGACTCAGTAAAATGGTTACTCTGTCTCGGCTGTACTAGATTATCCCGCCTAGTTATCCCAGGAACTTGCTAACAAGTGTTTCAGTTTTGTTATGACAGACAGTATGACAAATATGCGTTTCAATTTTAACCTTATTGATTCTGCTCACATATTAAGCAGGCTACCAATAAAAGAGCATGACATAAACTGTCGAGTTACGCCTTGTGCCGGGGCCTGGGAATTATCCACCACGTGTAAGTGAAAACATTCACACAATTTTGGCGGCCGGAATACTTGTAGAATTCCGGTATGGCACATCATTCATATCCACCAATCCCTTTGGGAAAAATCTCTCCCATGTAAATATGAAAATGGTAGCCACTGTCAGGTTATTAAAGGTTGTCATCGTAGGAGTTGGATATCCCATTAACTGCAGTGTTATCAGGGAAGCACCTACAATAGAACACAATGCTGATTTCTAAATACGCTACCTGCAACTCAGGTCCTTGTACTACGTGCGCTATAACCCGATGATGACTCACTTGCAAATTGGGTCATGCCACATGTGGACGCAACTTTTCACACGTTTAGAAGTAGGCCTTTTATATTAAATTCAGTATTAGTACCTTGTCCACCCACTGAGACAGCTTGTATCCTGACATCCTCGGTGGTCATACTGAGATTACTGTGTTTGTCAACAACTCAAGCCTAACGCAGTAACCCCTTCGTCACGAGGTCAAAGCCAATTCCATTGGCGAATTTTCATTCAATGAATGCAATGAACGCAACATTTGCTGTTTCTAC
>OX104063.1:269287193-269314162 GCA_944474145.2 Dicrocoelium dendriticum
CGGCAACCACTTTCTAATAGTTTGCCCATTGCCACTCTCCGCGCAGCGTTTTTGTCCTCCTCCATTGTGCACAAGGTTTGTGCCCTGTAGAAAAGCGCTGAGGCTATCCCAGCGTAAACCTGTTTCGGATGACCCGAAGTGGAGTGGAGTACGCCATCAGTGTCCGTTGGCTTGCGGTATATTGTCGTCTTTAAATTTCCCCAATTCCTGTGAACTAGGCAGTCAGGAAATGGTATTATGCCGCTACAAGATTCTAACTCAATAGCAAACTGTATTCTCTCATCAATGGAGTTTAAGTGATCAAGTAACTCGTCCTTCTTATCTTGTTTAACAAGTACAAAGTTGTCGTCTACATAACGCTACCAAACGTTAGCAAGCCATATACCCTCGGAGATAAAGTCTATTTTGGGTATAGACCATACCACTTGCCTACCCCTAAATCGTCCTACACGGTCCTTAAATAGTTACCAAACTCCGTTTTACTCTTATTCATTACTGACGCCACGGTCTTATCAAAACTACTCTATATCGACCAGTCTCCACATGTTGTTCAAATATTTCCAAGTGTCCTAACCTATTCATTAAAACTAGGGTTTTCCCTTGTCAGCCTTTGTAAGTACAATGCTGCGATCTTTCTTTTAAGGAATTAAATCTTGAAGTATGATTGCATATGAATTTTTGCGCGTTTTGACAAGGAGGAATATTTTGAGCAAAATTTCTCGTATAGTGCCTCTCACCTTCGTTCCAAGACGTAGTCGGGGGCTTCTGTTCCGGCATACCTGGATTCATTTTTAGCAATCATTAGTTGCGTGACAGAACTGCGTTTGAAATGAATTGGAATACTGGTAGCTCGGGAGGCTTGCTCAGTTGCTGTGGAGTTCTCCGAGCTGGGCAACTTGGTTGCAGACGTTTCGCCACCATTCAAGGTGGCATCTTCAGTGCGGGATTGATAGCAGTGAAGTAGAAGTAGCTGGTAGAAAGCAAACCCAATAATGGATACTGTCGGTAACTACTCCGTTCCTTATATAGGCAAATGAGGCTATTAATTTTGCCTCGATCTCATTGGTGAATCCTTGTGTTTAGCGGTTGTGCTCGAGTCAATGTCATTGGCTGCGGAAATGTTGTTGTGATGTGGTTGGTGATGTGGTCGCACTCGGATTGGTGCATGAGATGTGGGTGATTAGTCTGGGCTCATATTGACCATGCTGTTCATTGTGCGTGTGTTGCATTAGGTTCATTCGGACAACGGTTGTTGATCCTCTTGAAATCTCTCTGTCTCAGCGGTTGATATATTGGATCGAGGTCGATATGCATGTTGATTGAGTTCGTGGTTGAGAACCAGGCTTCGAGAAACTCCCTCATTTTTGTGTTTCTCCTCCGGTCAAGATCTCTACCTTGTTCCAGTCGAACCTGTGTCCCTCTTCATCCACCTGTGCTGAAACCAATGAGGTTGCGTAATGCTTCTAGCACGCTCTTCGGTGTTCATGTATCCTGGTGGACAGCTTTCTTCCTGTTTGTCCCACATAGTGCTTTTCACAGTTTGCGCAGTTTATTCTATATACGACATTCCGTCGTTCTAGTGTCTCTCGTTTTCCTTTTGGTTTTGGCAATGTCTGCCTCAGAGTGGCGGTTGGCTTGTGGGATACCATGATATGATGTTGTTTGAACAATCTGGCAGTCATTTCTGACACGTTCTTTATGTATGGCAGAACTATACGTTTTGCCATAGCTGACGTAGGTTCGGTTTTGGAGGGCTTGCGGTTTAAGCATCTGCGGAGGAAACTGCGTGGGTATCCGTTGCGTTCAAATGACTTGAATAAGTGTTTTCTTCTGCTCGTTTCGCTTCTGCCGTACTGCAGTGAGTTGCTATTCTCTGGAACAGTGTCTGCACTCAGCTTATTTTGTGACACCTTGGGTGGTTGCTCTGGAAGTTCAAATTCTGATCGGTGTGTGTGCTTTTTCTGTAAACTGAGGTTTGCAATTCTCCATCCACTGTTCTGGCTACTAACACATCCAAGAAAGGTAGTTTGTTTTCCTTCTCTGATTCCATGGTAAACTGTATGCCGTCCATAGCGTTGTTAAGCAGTGGTTGTGCCCCCGATACTTGGCTACGTTTGAGTATCACAAAGGTATCATCGACGTAGCGAACCCAAAGTTACGGATTTATTGTTGGTAGTAGATCTTCTTCCAATTTTTGCATGGTAATCTCTGCGATGAGTCCGGATACAGGTGATCCCATCGGTGCACCTTTCACTTGTTTATACATTTTTCCGTTGAACGCGAAGTAAGTTGAGAGACATAAGTTGAGAAGTTCGCATACGCTTCTGGTCGTCATGTTCCCAATCATACCTCCGCTGTTGTCCAGACGTTCTGCGATAATTTCTTTTGCCAGTTGTAAGTTGACGGAAGTGAATAGGGCGGTCACATCACACACGCACAATGAACAGCATGGTCAATATGAGCCCAGACTACTCACAAACATCTCCTGCACCAATCCGAGTGCGATAAGCCCAACCACATCGCAACAACCTTTCCGCAGCCAATGACATTGACTCGAGCACAACCGCTAAACACAAGGATTCACCAATGAGATCGAGGCAAAATTAATAGCCTCATTTGAATATATAAGGAACGGAGTAGTTACCGACAGTATCCATTATTGGGTTTGCTTTCTACCAGCTACTACTACTTCACTGCTATCTATCCCGCACTGAAGATGCCACCTCGAATGGTGGCGGAACGTCTGCAACCAAGTTGCCCAGCTCGGAGAACTCCACAGCAACTGAGAACTGCGTTTCCCTTCTGGGGTCTGAAATTTCAACAATTTTTGAACCACTGTTCAAACTAAGCAGATGGTGACATTCAGCTTCAATTTCCTGTGAGGTCTGCATCGGCTCCGGCCGCCATTCCACCTGAATGTTGAGCGTTTGTGACAGCACTTCATATAACTGCTGCTGTGACTTTTCAAACTGAAACTGCTGCTGTTGTTGCAGGAGGTCCTGCAACTGCTCGAATGAAATAGGCATGATTGTTCAACACCTCTCGTCGCTAGAGAATATGCTGTGTCCGAGCAACAGGACTGCTTCCATCCACTAACGATAGTGAGAACACCAACGACCGCTCACCAAACAATGTTCACGCAGCAAGCCAAACCGGCCACCAAGCGTCTGTCTGTGAAATTCCATCACAACATTCAAATTGGAGCATATCACAGGACATGCGGAAAGGCTGGCATCGGAGCAGTCAATGCTGGCCATTTCAAAAAGCAATGAATAGAGATGTTGCCTCAGAAACAAACGAAACACGAACTAAAAGCAAATAGCCGAAAGATTCAGCTAGGTTGAGAGCAATAGAAATCAGCGCGTAATTCATAATGAATTTAATTGAAGAACACCGGCGAATTTTTTCGTCACAACGCATTTTCTAGTCCGCCGTCATTTGCAAACTCAGTAATGATACATAATGTGGGCTAGATGAGTAATAATAATGCGATAATCGTACAGATTGTAAGTCAACAGTTTAGAAACTGACCTGCAATTTGTAGGAAGTCACAAACTTTAATAAAGCATACACGCAATTCTATTGTCATAACCGTTATCTACCAGAAGAAGTATAGCAAATATAGTGTTCTGTTGCTTGGCAATTGAAATGAAAGGAATTTGGTTTATTCACCACGTTCAGAAGATGTGCAAGCATGCCAGTGTATCCGCTATGTATTGCGTAGGAGCGCTAAATATCAGCTTCACCCTGTGCGTCTGTGAATGTATACCTTTTCAGAACGTTTGTAGTATCCTGTTTCTGCTGGTAGTCTGATTCATTATTTACATCCTCAGCTGCCAAAATTGATGTGTTTGACAGTTCCCAGTTTATTTCTGTTGTGTGACTTGTTTGGAAATAAGAAGCAATCAGATGGCTGTCAGTCAGTTTGCATCCAAACAATTCCTCTGATAGAGTATCCATAGCAATTGCATTTTTAGAAGGCACAATTTGCTCATATGTCGCAGGTCAAGTTTGCATTGTTCTCTCAGAATCTATTTCTGCCATTCAAGGAAAGCCCGGTATAAAAAACAGAGATGGTTGAGGGTATGCGCTCGTTCTCCGAGCTGGTTTATTTGGCTGCAGACGTTTCATCGTCAGAGTAGACGATATCATCAGTGCGATTTATGCGGGCCACTTACGTTGCTTAACACCAGAAAACGACCGACACAAGAACAACCATCAGAAACGGATAAAAGGACAATCACTCTACCATACATCAACGGCATCTCTGAGATGGCGGCGAGACTGTTACGACCTTTCGGAATCAGAGTTGCTCACAAGCCGACAGATACCATCAGAGACAACGTTTTCAATGGCAAGGACCGGCTTGGCATAGAAGAAACAAGTGGTGTGATTTACAAAATCCACTGCCAAATTTGTAACAGATACTATGCGGGACGGACAGGAAGAAAACTCGGCACTAGGCTACATGAGCATAGCTTAGCCATCCGCCGACATGACCAGAACTCGCGATGTCCGTACATATGGACGCCAAACATCATCAATTCGATTTGTGTAATGTCAGGATAATAGGCGGAGCAAAAAGTTGAAAAGCACGCGAGTTCATCGAGGCTTGGTACTCTGGAGTGAATTCAATCAACAGGCACCTAGATCTATACACTGCATATGGGACACTGAGATTCAAAAGAATAGTCCGACCCACATCAACTGGACGAAGGAACTTCATTGAGGCGGAATCTAGCCAACAGTACGAGAGATATGAATACACGGTAAGTTCACGTGAAACAATCGACACGACGTTCGAAACAAGTGATCAATAATCACCTGGACCTGTAAGTGGCACGCATAAATCGCACTGATGATGTCGTCTAGTCTGACGATGAAACGTTTGCAGCAAAATCAACAAGCTCGGAGAACACCCGCATACCTTCATCCACATCCCGAGCTACAAATATTCTCAGGAATTTCTAGAGATGGTTGAGTTATGCACATCCTTCCAGGTAGAAGTTATGTTGAACCCAACGTCTAATATATTTACTCGTTACATGAAATCAGTTCCGGACATATCTTTGTGGGAATCCATGGTCGTTATAAGATGGATAAGCTGTTTTTCTCCTAAACTTCGCTTTAGGCACCTGAATGACACCCTGGCCGTAAGGTTGAAGTAACACAGTGGTGTTGGGTGACAGGAACTTCAATTTGTTATTAAGTAGGTGGAATTAGGGAGGGCAACGGCTTTGTCGAGAGAATGTATGATGTTGCGTTTCTCTTTATTTTGCTGTTAAATCTTCGGAAATGGCTGCTGTCATTCCCGCCTTTTTATTATCCTGATAAACAGCCGGTAGTTTTTCACATTGACACGTTTAAAATCCGAGAGTTGTCTGATTTCCACATCACTGCAGCCGGTTCTCACTCACCCAATATGGTAGTGCACAGCATAACTGTGATACGCGCCTTGCTTCTTTTCCCACCTGCGCAGTTCTATCCTTTTTCACAAAGCCTTGATCCAACGTCGTTTTGAATAGCAAAGCAGTTTCATGTGAATTAAAAACGTCATAAGCCGGAACATATTTCGGGCAACTTTTCTGTATAGTCGGATGCAGCACACATATCTGTGTCACCGCTTTCGCCCGATTGCCTACCAAATGCAAGATCGTCTACTGATGAAAGCCTGTAGCCAACTGGTTGACGATGTATTGTCTGTGTTTTGTAATTCTTTTGCGAAGTGTAATGCACCTCCTTGAATCACGTGTCCACGTAATGGAATTTTCTCCTCAGTGCTGTATGGCACTATTTCCATCAACGTGCGTTCATGTATTCGTTACCCATTTTTCTATCATTCTACTTTCATTCTTGATATGTGGTTCACAAAATCATACCAAAACGGCTTTCCACATTTAAGTTACATGGATTTGTGTTCGACCAACTCTGAAATTTTGCGCCAATGTTAGCAAAATCTTCCTTCGTAACATCGTCGAATTAATGATACGAATATTTATTGCAAATTGACTGACGACGCTATACATGAGAGTGTCCTAAAAAGCAACATATATGCATCAGCAGCGGAACTTCCAAGCAAATTCATCCAAATCTGGATGCCAGACTCTAAGCCATGGGAAAGAATTCACCTTGATTTCCCTGGTCCCGCTCAACGCCATCATTTTGTATTGTGATTGATATGTATACCAAGTGACCGGACGTATACCTGACGAACACAAATACGACAGCGGCCACGGTATGAAAATTACGACAGTTATTTGCACAGTTCGGTTCACCAAACATCTCGGTTTCCCATAACGATGCGCAATTTATCTCCGACGATGTTGGTGCCTTTGCCAGTGTAATTGTATCAAGCACTGCCGGTCGCCTCCGGAACATCCCCAGTCCAACGGGTAAGCAGAATGATTCGTGGATACCATCAAATGTTTACTTCTAAAGCTGCGGGGGAAGGACCCACAGTGGATATCATACACCTGTTCCTGTTAAGTAATATGGGCTACGCAAAACCCCGATCTACCAGTCGGCAGATACCCAGCGGAAGCCATGTTCGGGCTTGAGACACCTCCTCCAATCAACGCAGTACTCTCTAAGGTTACGCAACGGCTACTGGCGTCAGGAGTGAACAGATGTTTTCTACTAGGGGAGCCGGTGTACGCTTTGGATGCATGGCCAAACCAAAATCCTGGCAACCTGCAGTGGCACGATAAAGAAAATGCTCTGTGCTGTACGTGGTGTCTGTCGGAACGTTGTCTGTCATACGACACGTTTCGCAGTGACGCAAACGACAGATCGAACAAACAATCACTTCTACTTTCGAGTTGCCGTTTGATATATTGCCGGACACATTGGAACTACCAAAAATATTGGGGCGTAATGAACCGACAGAGACGTGCGCAGAGCCATGCGACGGAGTCACTGGGAGAACTAACTGGCCTACTAAACCTATGCAACTTTATAGGTGAACCCAGTGCTTCATCCGTATACGTCTGGAGAACGTGTATTCGAAGAGGGAGATGTTACAATAGACAATTTGGTGCCTTAAAAGTGCAATGTCGTCCCACACACCGGACCGTGAACTTCACTCTCACCCAATGGTCCACTGTCGTTCATATCCATCAGGCCGCCTCGAGTCGGAAATACTCACATCATAACCTTTGTAGTCGGCTGTCTTGTCCGTTCTATGTGACTTGAGATCTGGTCCATACACTGTCCGGTGCGGTGAAGGTCTTTGTTCTGACGGCCCTAAGCCCCATTAACCGCAATTATAACACTTAGGTGAGTGACTATGCAGGATCGAGTTTGCGTGCCGTTCCTGGCCGTATGTCCGGTTTAATGACGGTGCATTAGAAATTCGTAGACTATGGGGAGATTGCGTCGCTCCGAAACAATGTATTTGGACCTGATGGACTGATGTGGTTCAACAGCAATGGAAAAGTATACTCCCTAGACGTCCTGTGAAGTCCTTCCAAAGTTTCGTTAATCTGTGTTATTGTTCAAGCCTTTGGTAGGTGCCCTACACAGAGTTTGAGGTGTATCTATCTGAGAGCTGCTTACTTGCACGTGCATCTTGCGTTTTTATTCTTACGTTCTACACGCGCAGGCGACCCGTAATTGTTAGTGCAGCTCTACCGACCAGACCGCTCACTTTTGTGCAGGGTATCTTCCACTCAGCTCTGCATCATGGAAGGAAAAATTTCTTCGTACACAATTCCATTTCTCGTTTTCATTATAAACAATGAAATGGAAACAGTTGGCCTGCCGAAGCTCAGCATACCCCGTAATTCACTGGAACATGAATGATTTTTGACGTCTGGCATACGGGGCACTTAAACCGTCACACAACTCCCATTTGTGCGTCGTGTACATGCTGCTTTTCAACATATGACGAGTTAGCAAGTCGGCTAACCCCCTGAATATGGGACGGCGAAGGGGCCTTACTGTACACACCCTCCGAAGCGTTTGTGCTGCGTGGACCAACATTCTAAACTCCTTCGGGCGTCGAACCACGAAATAATCTCGGGGCCTTTCGGACAGGGGCCCTTCAAGTCAGGCCTGATTACGTTGTCACTTGGGGACGTCCGTGACGTGCAGAACTTGTGCCTCCAAAACAGGTGACTCATGCTGTTCGGGACTTCACACTTTTACAACCACCCCTAACAGATGTGGCAGTGGAGACGAAGTGCACACTGGTCAGCGGTGACTTGCTCGCTCGCTTAATAAATCCTTGTACCTGAGCAGGAAACTACCTGATGGGGCTGATAAGTGTCAAATTACGTAAGGGGCCGGACACGTCTGGCCTGAAAATGTTGCAAATGTTCTCGTACGCATGGCTAATGTTATCTGCTGACCAGCACACCGATTCAACAGACAACATGCAACTTCGCGTACGGAAGTGGAAGCCTACTGCCAAAGTGCCATCGCGATGGTCTTAGACATATAAACATGGACATGACTAATGATGGCATATTCGTCATCTGGTCAGCTAACTTGTCGCTTCTGGTTTTCCCAGGCATTGCATAGAGATAGGCTACGTTGCGACAGCGAGCGTTTTCGAAAAATTCGTTTAACAACGCAACGTTTGCCTTTGATTAGCTTTTCATTGTTTTTTTACCTTTAGTTTAGACTATTCGCGATGGAAGAAAGTGGAACGCGCATCCATCATCCGGCTGACGTGAAGGCCACTGTACTGAAGACCCATGAGGAACGCGACGACTGGGAGAATGTTGCATTTGTGTTATAGGTAAACGTGAAGACCTGTCGCAGTTGGATTAGAAAATTGGAACTGAATGAGCCGAAAAGTACTGCTGACGTGCGGCGTCGAAAGTCGCTGTCAGAAAGTCACTTTGATTGCCTGGTTTAATGGGTTGAATCGGAGCCAACAGTGACGTTAGAAACTCTTCGGTTACGACTGAAGGTTGAGTTTGAGGTGGAGGTAAGCGTCAGCACCATTGCTCGCTAACTAGACGGTCGGCTCATGACAAGAGGTTGCATTCAATACCGGAATCTATGAATACCATAAAGAACAAGAGGCTAAGGAAGGTTTACGTCCAGACACTGATGAGGTTGGAGGCTGAAGGACGGCGAGCAGTATGGATGGATGAGACAAAATTCAATCTGTTCTGCGAGCGCACAAGGAGCCGATCGGCACGCGGCACCTGTGCACAGTGTATGGTGGCCAACAGTCGGGGGCAAAATTTGCACCCATTAAGCGAAATGACCGCGGATGGATTGCTGGGGTATTCCGTTCTAAGGGGCAGTTACACTAAGGAAAGATGTTCATGCTGGTTGCGGCAGATGCTTGATGCAGATGGTAGACATTTGTCTGACAGCTGTGTTCTTGTTTGTGATAACGCCCCATGTCACACTAATCTGGGGAGTATTTTTCAAGAGGAAGCTTACACCTCGGAACACTTCTACCACTAGCACCGTATTCGCCACAATTAAACCCCATTGAAGGGATTTGGAGCATCATTAAGGCCTACGTTTAACAAGAAATGAGGAGGAGATATAGCGAAATGCTACAAGGAGATCCAACTGGTGTTCTGAGCAAGACGGAATGGAGGATGAAGTGTTTGGAGCAGGTTGTTGTGGAAGCACGCGCTTGCGTGACACTGAGCTTCTGTCAACAAATGGTGCATCATGTAAGGCAAAAGTATGCTGCTGTGTTACGCCTACTTGATCTGTAAATACTTCAACATCACTGATAAATTGCCTGTAACTGTCACTGTTGGTTTTTTCAAATGTTTGATGGCCCAACCTGTGTGAGGGTGCACAGTGGCACTCAGTTGCGATTGCTTCCAGTCCTGCGTGTTTCCCTCGGACATGGAGGTACTTCGAGTAAGTTAGGATGACAATTGTTCCCTGCCGCGTTAGTAACAGGTTGTGATCCAGCGGAATCAGCAGTTGCGGTCACATATTTAGGTTGTATAGAAAGTCAGCGCGGTGGCTACATAGATAGACTGACAACAAATGACCACGAATAGTGCAACTGGAATCCCGGAAGGAGTACATTCAGTCCATTTGTTCATTCTGTAATTAAGATGTGTGTACGTCAGCCTGAGCATTACCTGTCATACTTTAGCGTTGTCGGGTTCGTAAACATGATCCCCTGCATTCGGGTTGCACTTATGTCCGCATAGCCCATATGCCGCCATCTGCTCACCGTTATGGCTTGGTACATTAGGGTGACGCGTGATTTATGTGCCTACTTGAACAAGTGAGGCAGAAGTATCGGTACAATCACTCATAACGGGCAAGCTGTGAGGGATTAGAAGGAGTCAAAGTAATATACCGACAGCACATTTGGTCACCTCTGTGATTGTGATTACACCGCTGGAAAGTTACACCCAGAGGGTATTAACACAACCGAGAGATGTCCGCAGGTATACCGGAAGGGGGAGTTAGACCCAAAGTAAGAAACGGTGGAAGGACTAGTGAAAATCCGCATTCAATGGCCCTAACTTATTTGCAGGGGGCGTTAAATGCTTCACCGGCTGCTTTCAAAACGCAGGCTGACTCAGCCGTTGTCAAATGCGATCTATACTGGAATCGGTAGGCAGCAAACGCATACGGATAAAATGACATCATGGCATGCGAGTAACACATCAGAATTATCACGCAAGTTGCAGCTGCAGATAATCAGCAAGCAACAACCCGAATGTCTGTAAGAAACCAGGCAGAAACACCTTAAACCCTGTGTAGGGCACCTACCAAAGGTTTGAACAGTAACACAAATTAAAGGAACTTTGGGAGGACTTCACAGGACGTCTAAGGCGTATATTGTCCATTGCTCTTGAACCCCATCAGTCCAACAGATGCAAATGCATTGTTTCGGAGCGACGCAATCTTCCCCTAGTCTATGAATTTCTAATGCACCGTCATTAAACCGGACATACGGCCGGGAACTGCACTCAAACTCGATCCTGCATAGTCGCTCATCTAAGTGTTTTAATTGCAGTTAATGAGGTTTAGGGTAGTCCGAACAAAGACCTTCACCGCACCGGAGATTGTATGGACCAGATCTAAAGTCACATAGAACGGACAAGACAGCCGACTACAAAGGTTATGATGTGAGTGTTTCCGACTCGGGGCGGCCTGATGGATATGAACGACAGTGGACCATTGGGTGAGAGTGAAGTTCACGGTCCGGTGTGTGGGACGACATTGCACTTTTAAGGCACCAAATTGTCTATTGTAACATCTCCCTCTTCGAATACACGTTCTCCAGACGTATACGGATGAAGCGCTGGGTTCACCTATAAAGTTGCATAGGTTTAGTAGGCCAGTTAGTTCTCCCAGTGACTCCGTCGCATGGCTCGGCGCACGTCTCTGTAGGTTCAATACGCCCCAATATTTTTGGTAGTTCCAATGTGTCGGCAATATATCAAACGGCAACTCGAAAGTAGAAGTGATTGTTTGTTCGATCTGTCTTTTGCGTCACTGCGAAACGTGTCGTATGACAGACAACGTTCCGAGAGACACCACGTACAGCACAGAGCATTTTCTTTATCATGCCACTGCAGGTTGCCAGGATTTCGGTTTGGCCGTGCATCCAAAGCGCACACCGGCTCCGTTAGTAGAAAACATCTGTTCACTCCTGACGCCAGTAGCCGTTGCGTAACCTTAGAGAGTACTGCGTTGATTGGAGGAGGTGTCTCACGCCCGAACATGGCTTCCGCTGTGTATCTGCCGACTGGTAGATCGGGGTTTTTGCGTAGCCCATATTACTTAACAGGAACAGGTGTATGATATCCACTGTGGGTCCTTTCCCCGCAGCTTTAGAAGTAAACATTTCATGGTATCCACGAATCCTTCTGCTTACCCGTTGGACTGGGGATGTTCCAGAGGCGACCGGCAGTGCTTGATACAATTACACTGGCAAAGGCACCAACATCGTCGGAGATAAATTGCGCATGGTTATGGGAAACCGAGATGTTTGGTGAACCGAACTGTGCAAGTAACTGTCGTAATTTTCATACCGTGGCCGCTGTCGTATTTGTGTTCATCAGGTATACGTCCGGTCTCTTGGTATACATATCAATCACAATACAGAATGATGGCGTTGAGCGGGACCAGGGAAATCAAGGTGAATTCTTTCCCATGGCTTAGAGTCTGGCATCCAGATTTGGATGAATTTGCTTGGAAGTTCCGCTGCTGCTGCATATATGCTGCATGTGGGGACACAATCATTGTACGGACGTTGAGCGCGTCAATTTCATGCTACACTACCTATCCTCTTGAGCTGCGTTGTGCGCGCTAGTTCGTGAGTGTCCTTCTTCCGACTAACCAGCGATGTTTATTGATTGGTTCAAAAGCGAGTGCTTAGCTAAAACATGTGTACTGCGTAAAATTTACAGTTGACCTTGTACCCAGTTTGGACTGCCGATGTACGATTGCCATTGATTCTACCAAACTTCTATTTGCAATACTGTTTTTCTGATTTCGGTTGAGTGTAACAGATAACCTTGTCAATAAAGGGCCAACATTCGTGACTTCTAGCTGAAGCTTTCATCCGGGATATTCCGTGACAATGTAGGTGCAATTATCTTAACAACCTTGCCCTTGAGTCAATCCTAACGAATGCTCTGCACCTTTCGTTAAACGCGCTGTCTTTGAGGTCATCCCATTTAGCCCAGCTGTTGATTTGGACTACACTGTTGATATCGTCTTGCTGCTTGACGGTCCACAGGCCGTCCAACTTGCAAATGAAGTTTTAAAATATGGGATGAATTTTTTCATCCAAGTGCTAAGCTCTTTCCCAAGACCCAGATTCCTGTAGCTGCACTCAATCTTGGTTGCGAGATACTGAAGTTTACGGAGAGTTTTGCCTATTTGGGTCGTTGCATCACAGCCAATGGAGCTATTGGAGACCAGAATTCTTTGCGTATCTCAAGAGCACGCCTCGCTTTCTCTAAGCTGAAGCACTTGTGGCGCCGCCATGACATCGGTATATCCATCAAAGGACGGGTTTATTGTGCTACTGTCCGCGCTGTACTGTTGTATGATTGCAAGACTTGGCCTGTTCGTATCATTGACCTGCGCCGTCTCTCTGTCTTCGAGCACAGTTACTTGCGGTCGATTGCTTGTGTGTGGCCGCTGCACCACGTAACCAATGTGTAAGATATACAGCGTGGATTGGGTGGAGGCAGCCATTCGCTGGAGGAGCTCGTGCCGCTGCGTCAGCTGCGGTGTCTTGGACACGTACTGCGTATGCTCGGTCATCGCCTTCTGTGTCGCGCATTCTTCGCGGTTGCTGCACAGGCGCGGTGGACCACCTACAATATGGAGAAGCCACACCAGAATTCTCGGATAACGCATCACTCCTCCCCTGTTTCACCTAATGTAACTAATGCGTGTATGCTGCTACGGGCTGTGTAACGAACAAGTCTGATATAGCCACGTTACAAAATAAAAGAGCAGTGGTACTCCTCTCGCGCATTCCGCGATTTGTGGTACCGTTATACAGCCACAAGTAATGTAACTATCACTTTCTGTGTGTATTTGTTTAATGTGTAACCATTTTATTGTCATAAATGAGCAGGTATTGCTGACGGACGTCCTTACTGAATATTCAAGTTCGTTTTTATGGTTCTATTTGAGCGTTCTGACGAAGTTCAAAATGGTTAATTCTACTTCAGCCAAGCTAAAGCATTCACATGTAAGGAAATAGCATCAGTTATCCGACGATGTTAAGAAGGAACAGTTTGCTAACATTGGCGCAAATGTTCAGTGTTGGCAGAACACAAATCCATGTAACTTAAATGAGGATAGCCTTTTTGTTATGATTTTGTGAACCACATATCAAGAATGAAAGTGGAATGATAGAAAAATGGGTAACGAATACATGAACGCACGTTGCTGGAAATAGTGCCATTCAGCACTGAGGAGAAAATTCCATTACGTGGACACGTGATTCAGTGAGGTGCATTACACTTCGCAAAAGAATTACAAAACACCGACAATACATCGTCAACCAGTTGGCTACAGGCTTTCAACAGTAGACGATCTTGCGTTTGGTAGGCAATCGGGCGAAAGCGGTGACACAGATATGTGTGCTTCATCCGATTAGACAGAAAAGTTGCCCGAAATATGTTCCGGCTACACAGATTATGACATTTTTAATTCACATGAAACTGCTTTGCTATTCAAAACGACGTTGGATAAAGGCTTTGTGAAAAAGGATAGAACTGCGCAGGTGGGAAAAGAAGCAAGGCGCGTATCACAGTTATGCTGTGCACTACCATATTGGGTGAGTGAGAACCGGCTGCAGTGATGTGGAAATCAGACAACTCTCGGATTTTAAAAGTGTCAACGTGAAAAACTACCGGCTGTTTATCAGGATAATAAAAAGGCGGGAATGACAGCAGACATTTCCGAAGATTTAACAGCAAAATAAAGAGAAACGCAACATCATACATTCTCTCGACAAAGCAGTTGCCCTCCCTAATTCCACCTACTTAATAACAAATTGCAGTTCCGGTCACCCAACACCACTGTGTTACTTCAACCTTATGGCCAGGGAGTCATTCAGGTGCCTAAATCGAAGTTTAGGAGAAAAACAGCTTATCCATCTTATAACGACCATGGATTCCCACAAAGTTATGTCCGGAACTGATTTCATGTAACGAGTAAATTTATGAGACGTTGTGTTCAACATAACTTCTACCTGGAAGGATGTGCAGAACTCAACCATCTCTAGAAATTCGTGAGAATATTTGTAGCTCGGGATTTGGATGTGGGTATGCGGGTGTTCTCCGAGCTGGTTGATTTGGCTGTAAACTTTTCATCGTCAGACTAGACGACATCATCAGTGCGATTTATGCGTGCCACTTACAGTTCCAGGTGATTATTGATCACTTGTTTCGAACGTCAGGAGTCGATTGTTTCACGTGAACTTACCGTGTATTCAGATATCTCGTACTGTTGGCTAGAGTCCGCCTCAATGAAGTTCCTTCGTCCAGTTGATCTGGGGCGGACTATTCTTTTGACCCTCAGTGTCCCGTAAGTAGTGTCTAGATCTAAGTGCCTGTTGATTGAGTTCTCTCCCGAGTACCAAGCCTCGATGAACTCGCGTGCTTTTCAACTTTTTGCCCTGCCTATGATCCTGACATTATCCAAATCGAATTTATGGTTCTCAGCTTCCATATGTACCGACATCGGGAGTTCTGGTCATGTCGGCGGATGGCTAAGCTATGCTCATGTAGCCTAGTGCCGAGCTTTCTTCCTGTCCGGCCCGCATAGTATTTGTTACAATTTTTGCAGTGGATTTTGTAAATCACACCATTTGTTTCTTCTATGCCAAGCCGGTCTTTGCCATTGAAAACGTTGTCTCTGATGGTTTCTGTCGGCATGTGAGCAACTCTGATTCCGAAAGGTCGTAGCAGTCTCGCCGCCATCTCAGAGATGCCGTTGATCTATGGTAGAGTGATTGTCCTTTTATCCGTTTCTGATGTTTGTTCTTGTGTCGGTCGTTTTTTCGGTGTTAAACAACGTAAGTGGCCCGCATAAATCGCACTGATGATATCGTCTAATCTGACGATGAAACGTTTGCAGCCAAATCAACCAGCTCGGAGAACACCCGCATACCCTCAACCATCTCTGTTTTTTAAACCGGGCTTTCCTTGAATTGCAGAAATAGATTCTGAGAGAACAATACAAACTTGACCTGTGACAGATGAGGAAATCGTGCCTTCTAAAAATGCAATTGCTATGGATACTCTCTCAGAGGAATTGTTTGGATGCAAACTGGCTGACAGCCATCTGATTGCTTCTTATTTCCAAACAAGTCACACAACAGAAATAAACTGGGAACTGTCAAACACATCAATTTTGGCAGCTGAGGATGTGAATAATGAATCAGACTACCAGCAGGAACAGGATTCTACAAACGTTCTGAAAAGGTATACATTCACAGACGCACAGGGTGAAGCTGATATTTCGCGCTCCTACGCAATATATAGCGGACACACTGGCATGCTTGCACATCTTCTGAACGTGGTGAATACACCAAATTCCTTTCATTTCAATTGCCAAGCAACAGAACACTATATTTGCTATACTTCTTCTGGTAGATAACGGTTATGACAATAGAATTGCGTGTATGCTTTATTAAAGTTTGTGAATTCCTACGAATTGCAGGTCAGTTTCTAAACTGTTGACTTACAATCTGTGCGATTATCGCATTATTATTACTCATCTATCCCACATTATGTATCATTATTGAGTTTGCAAATGACGGCGGACTAGATAATGCGTTGTGACGAAAAACTTCGCCGGTGTTCTACAATTAAATTCATAATGAATTACGCGCAGATTTCTATTGCTCTCAACCTAGCTGAAGCTTTCGCCTATTTGCTTTTAGTTCGTGTTTCGTTTGTTTCTGAGGCAACATCTCCATTCCATGCTTTTTGAAATGGCCAGGATTGACTGATCGGATGCCAGCCTTTCCGCATAGCATGTGATATGCTCTAATTTTTATGTTTTGATTGAATTTCACAGACGGACGCTTGGTGGCCGGTTTGGCTTGCTGCGTGAACATTGTTGCGCGGTCGTTGGTGTTCTCACTACCGTTAGTTTGTGGATGCAGTCGTAGTGCTCTGACACAATTATTTTCAAGGCATGTTCAATCACAATTTCGTTAAACAATACACTGAAAGCCATCTAATCTTAAACGTTTAACCAACACCCTCAGCGGGCCGGGTTACATTTGGCGAACGCCGACCGTTCCACGGCTATAAAAATGTTGAGTGACACTGCCGTAGATTGCACCGACTCTCTATACCCCATATTTCACGAGACCAGCTGCTTGTAGTGTATTTCCTTCGCAGCGAAATAGTAGACGTCTGCTACTTGCGGAACAATAAGGAAAGTAATATATTTCACAGCTTAACATATGCTTTGAAAGGAAATTGCAAGGCTGCAATCACACATCTATCACATGCCTCCTTCATCGCTCCATTGGTGATTAAATCTTTCCACCCGGTAGCAGTCCAGTCTATCTTGATCTGATTTGACTTGTGTGGTTCGTATGGGGGCGAATTGTTTGGAATATGATTACCTTCTACCCCACATTCAACTTAGACCTGTGGATCCGTCACAAAAGTGCTATTTCATCGCATAAATAAAAGAGTTACGTGTAGTGATTGGTATCCATTCTGCTGCGACGGAGATTGCTCCGCTCCTTGTGTTACGGACAACTTGACTTCGAGGTCAAACGGTTGCTTCTACTGCGTCTTCAACTATCCGACCGAACTATCCTGAATACCCACCAAAACGAGACAACCTATCTGCGTCTCCTGTTTACAGCACCCTTTTAGTACCAAGCCAAGATTGTTCACTGTTGTCCTGCGTGCATCAGTTGCACTCTAGCCTCAGACATCTCATTTGCTCACTTACGAAAGGCGCTTGACTTCACTTCAGGCTTATACCCGGTGCTCTGAGCGCACGCGTTTCCCGTCCGTCAGGGACAGTGCGCGCTCCAATGGATGTCTGAGACATCACCATTGTCCAGTGGGGACGCGCGGCGCACTGTTCACCGGCTGAGCTCGGTTTAGTAAAGCCTCAATTGCCTTTCATTCGGGTTGGACCACGCCAGTCTCACGCAAGTCTCACAGTTATTGTCATCCGTTTGACTTGGACCAAGCCAGTCCCACACAAGTCTCACTGTTTTCCTATCCAGCTCCGAAAGCGCGTAACCGTTTTCATTCGCTACGCTACACCGAATTCTATTGGCTGGTAGCCTCTGCCCACCCAGTGCTACGTGGATGCAAGTGCGATGATTATCGGATGATAGCTATTGCGTTAAGGAGGAAAGCTTCCGCACGAAGTGTCATATCTTCTGCACTAAGAATGGTAGCTTCTGCACTAAGGATGTAAGTGATTGCATCAAGGATGTAAGCGATTGCGTTAAAGATGTTAGCAAGTGGGAAATGTTATATTTGGTACAGCCGGAAGGTGGCTGCAATGGTTCTACTCCAGTGACATTACGCCTGCTGTCAATTAAGCTGGAAATTTTGGATGAAAGATTAGTACTGGGAGTTGGGTAGGGAGTAAGAGTGGCAGGTGAATAATGAAGAGGACAAGCGCCTGTAGTAGCATATTTTATCTCATCGGCCCTAATGTTTGCAGCAGATAAGGCGACCCATGATGTGCTGCGAGAAGGCTGGTGCAGGATGTAATCAACACTTTGGGAAGTAGTCGTGTTTGCATATGAGCATATATAGTGTCAGTGCGCCCAGACCTAAACAGGAGGACGATTAGGGTCCACAACCAAAGCATTTTTCTCATAAGCATGACCGCCAGGCATCAGAGAGGTGGCAATTATTCAGTTTTCCAGAAACAGTCTCCATCCAATTTCGAACCTCCAACCTGGAGGACTAAGACCGTTATTGTGTCTGAGCTCACAACATTGACCAACATGGCCAGAGTAGCTCTCAAGTGGCCCGGACGCATCACAAATTACAACCCAA
Organism: Dicrocoelium dendriticum; assembly: GCA_944474145.2. NCBI lineage: Eukaryota > Metazoa > Platyhelminthes > Trematoda > Plagiorchiida > Dicrocoeliidae > Dicrocoelium > Dicrocoelium dendriticum. Next base: position 269,305,661 of record OX104063.1, read on the forward strand.
TGGGTAAAGGATGTGAGCTAACCGTCTCACTACGTTAACGTGCAGTCACGTTGCATAGGCAAAAATTCAAAATTTTATATTTAATAACTAAACCGGTATGATCGTCGAGAAATCTGCAAAAGTGACCGCACTTTAGATTCGGCAGCAAAATAGTTATGAAGCAATGGCACTGTGGCTACTGGACTACATCTTTTAGCTTACATTGAACACATAGGAGCCCGTTGTAGTGCGTAGAAATTGCACTGTATCAAGTCAAGTAGTAAGACGTGGTTGAGTGTAGCTTATATTGTGATTACCATTTCCTATTCTATTTGCTTTGCCATTTCGTCTTTAGTATCGTTAGATCAGCCATCTCTGGTGCTTGTTTCCACGCCCGGTCTATGACCAGCTGCTGTAATAATGACGTCCAGCTTGTAACGAGGTGCAACATAGGCACACGTTTCATCCGGCTCCGCCACTTAATAGGTGGTTATCCAGCCGCCGACCAAGTATCAGTTTTGTCGATCAGCACCTCGGTTACTTATGACCTAGTATGCTCCAGAATCAGAAGCAATCGGAACCCTCAACTGAATGCATACTACAACCACTTCCGGTACACAAACAACCGTTTGGCCGCACAACGTTAAACAAATTATCCTGACGATTAGTTTGTTGTTAAATATGGAATATATCAAACCTTGTAAAGCAGCCTAAGATATATGGAAGTAATTATTTGTTTTTACCCGAATATAGTGATGTTGCAGTTACTGCCAGATGATACGGTATATAACAAGCTGCAGATTTTTGTTCGTTTAATGTTGCTGGTATTATGATTGTTGGAATTTCCGTTGCTTGCCGCTGGATTGCCTCAGGAGGTATGATAGCACAAAGATGTACAGAGATTTGAAACACACTCAAGGTGGAACGGCGACGTGTAATTCCGGATTAATAGATCTGCCCCAGGACGATGCATGCCTACTCGTGAGTTCAAAATTAGAGCCTATTTACATCTAAAGCGACAATATTAGTTTGTAATATATTCAATTAATTCATGCTAACCGCATGCTTTTATATACTGTTAGTGTTGAATGTCAAGTAGAGACAAATACAAGGAAATTTTGTGGAAGAATTAAATGTCTACTTACAAACTCGTGCTGAATTATTCTCGTTTCTAACTAAACAGTCAGATGGGTTGCGCATGGACTGGTCTGTTAATCACATGACGCAATGTTTTCAACCATGACTTTAAATAGCCTATGCATAAGTATGGATGGATGGGAATGCATTATAATCGGTATAATCTGTACATAATGCTTGTGCCTGAGGAATATGATTTGTTTGTACGATTTCTAAAGATAAAATCTAGGAACATAGCTGGTCTTAAACTGTAAAATATAGACGTTGCTTGATCCATATCTCCAGTGATAATAAAACTAACTTGCACAACCAATTTAATAGCGAAAAAATGTTGATCACATTTCCCAGCAATATTACAAGTTTGTTTTTCCTAATTCCTTCCTGCCTCCTCAGCTGAAATCCCGTGCTTGGCATCATTGGTTATCTGGGTTTTTATGAACTGTACATGTGCATCCATTATGCGGCAGGAGAAGGTCCCGTCTTACCTCCTACGAGTTACAATGAATGAGACGAAATTCCCTCAGGACTATCATGCGTTAGAATTTTTTGAGGCGGAGTGGCACATTAACCGACTGCTTAACGAAGAAGCAGGAGATTGCTATTCCACCGTCAACTTGGTGAACAAACCCAACAATAGTCTTAGTAAGATATATTTGAGAATGCGAACATCCAGTCACCAGAGAAATATAACTGTATAAACTGCTTAGTACAACAGATATTTGTCAAACCGTGGAAAGTTATGGGCACACGGTGCTAAAATTATTAGATGATTTCTGCAATCAAAGATACTCATCACTTAGCGATGTGAGCCGATTCATCTCTAACACATAGTCTCCTCTTCCGTACTCCCTAGTCCTCGGAGAAGTTGACACTAATAAGGGTAAGTCAGTGGAATGAGGAAGCATTGGGTGCACATGAATTCGCTACTAAGGTTCGTTTATTATATGTGAATGCTAATGTTCATTGTGGTTAGTTTGGGCATTACATGTGTTGCTTAACCCATACCCGCCATTTAAACACATAATGGGGATATGATTCCTGATCTCAAAGCACGCAGTTATAAATTTCCATTTAATTTAAACAATTATGGATTTTGAGATAATTGTATCGCCTAGCACAAATGTGCTAACTCATATCTCTGGCAACGACTATGTCAAGCGAAACACTGTGCTTCAAGCGCCTTCATTGCAAGTTCAATTTATATCGGATTTAACGTAACGCCACAAACACAGATACCGGATTGCCATGGCATTCGAATTTTTGAGGAAAAGATGGCCAGTGCTAAGCATCTGGTAATTGTCTATTCCATTTCTCGCCCCTTCACGATCGTATTGTCCTAAACGATATAATTAGTTTGCTTTAACGATGGTAACAGCCATCGGCAAGCCTTATATTTCTATGTTTAGTTACCTAAACAAGGTGATTTTGCCTATCAATCGCCCTTAAGTTTATTGTATCAACATATGCAAATCGCATAGATTAATTCGGTTTTACATGTAGGAATATAGCAATTTAACCACACATCTCTGTTCCCAAATGATAATATTTCAGCAAAGGCTTCACTAAATTATCATCTAAATCAAGTCCAATAGTAATGAATTACCAGTAATCCTTTTCGTCAATTGTTTAGTAGCAATTAACTGTCCACTAGAAGTCCTCCTTATATTTTGTGTGAAGTCCTGCACAACATTTCAGCTAACAAAATTTACTCGGATGAGGCGGTCACACCCAAATGTTTCCATTTCCCACTCGTATAACCTAGTGGGAACAATGTCAGAAGCCACACAAATTTGAGCGTGAGGAACTAGTATGCTGATTATAATTGGGTATGCGTTTGTTCGAACTTTTCCAGGCCTTCTCTTTGCAACTAGTACTTGTGTCACAATAGGCGGGTGCAGCTGAAATGTAAAACAGATGCTTCGTATAAGGTTGGATGATTCCATTACAAGTGCTTAATAAGAGAAGGGCCTGGATGGGGATTGCGCCTGAGTAAGACCGCGTGCCACTTCTGCGAATGGAGGACGCAGCCTTAAATGAATAGATGGTTAGCATAAAAACAAATGGAAAATCGATAATCTAACAAAAAGAAAACCGCAATCGGCAGGTAGATAGAAGTATACCGACAAAAGCTTACCAAACTATGTCCGTTACCCAGTTACATGTTGACCCCCTACTGTTGTATCATACGATAAAATGTGCCTTGTAACAAGCCACAAACATGCTAATTTGAGTAATGTTCTTCCATTAATAGTGTAAAATATTAAAGACGTACAGTTTTGAGCAGAGTATCTCGACAAACTTGACTAAGTTGTATAAAGTCTCGTTGTTCTGTATGACATTTACGTTTGATAGATTTTATTCTAACTGGACTGGCCTACCCAAGCGTTTGCAGCTCTGTAAGTTTACCCAAAAAGACAGCTATTTTCACGTAATCTGCTGGTAGTTGCGCCACATCTAACTCCTGATTTGACTCGCGAAATTTTTGTTCTTATATTTGCAAAACAGTAATATTTTCCGAATACGCAGTAAAAATTCTATTCTATTCTAGTTTCTGAAATTCAGGAAATTCGTTGCTCAGAATGTTTCAATCAAGAGATGTTCCAGAATACGAAGTAGCGCAGAGCGAGGACGTTTATGGAAGCAAATAAGACAATACAAACTAATTTTACACCAGAAAGCCTCATCCGAAAGTAATCCATTAGACTATTCACTCATGTTCGTCAATGAGTTAAACCACGAGAAGTGCGAATATAACGGCTACTGGGTTACCAATCAGGAATGGTGAGTTGCTGCTTTCATAGTACTCAAGATTCACAAGTAGTGGTGCGTAGTAGCTCAGAAGAATAAATACAATGCAATAAATCAAGCTTTGGTTTCTTACTGTGTTATTTATATTGCTTTTCAGTGGATTATGTGGCTACAAGCATATTGCAGGCTTCTTAGTAATCGTGTAATTCATGATGTGATACATTTGGTCGCAAACGAATGTCTTTTGATATTACCTATCCGTGGATGTTAACAGGCGAGTACCGCAACATTGGGTCAGTGATGCATATTTGATTGTTTTAACAGAATTCATTGCATGTATAGTCACACACTAAATTAATCCGTAGAAAAATAAAGCGACTAATATTGATCAAAGTTTAAACTACATTTTTCAAGTCAAAGCAACTTAAAATAGGCTGCATATACCTGGGTGATACTATTTTCAGCATTTTACAACAGCTATTCGAGATAGGCTAAATCGACCCCAATAGAAATAAAAACAAGTAAATCCAAAATAACTAACGTACGAAGTGTCACTAAAACTAACGTTTGAGCCTGCCTAATCAAAACTTACACATTCCTGTAAAGAATAATACGAACTCACTTTCTGTTGGGAAGACAGCATCAAAGCCCATTTTCTAAACCATTAAGACGCATTTCCACATCACTGAAACCCCTCTTGATAACGAATCGTGCACACTGAGCAGTATGTTGGGATTTTCTCTAAAAACTTCGACAAAGCACAGCAAGGGAGACTTTGGAATTAATGTCTCCAGAAACAATATATCATTCTTAGATAGCTGATGTATCCGCAGCAGGTATTGTAAACGGGTGTTCAGTGAAAGAGCAACGGACTATTTAAAATCACCGTCAGTGGCGCTTTTCAGTCAAAAGTCGTTGTGCGCCTGTGAGAAGCATGGTGGTTGCAAAACAAGAAGTGCTTGTTCGCTTTTTGTTTAAATAAATAAATAAAGCTTTTATTCTCGACAAGGCGAGGCATGCCTTTACAGGCACGATCATTTTGACAAAAAATTACGTGATCGAGAATGTGCAAACATCCGATATGTTTGTCATAAAAGTGGTTGTTTGTGCAGGGGGTATGTAAGTAGGTAATTGTGTGTGCGTTTATGCGGCTGTGTAGGTTGCGCTTGTAAATGTGCTGCTCCATTCTTGAATGTTTCCTTTCGTCAGCAATGTGCTTGTGGAACATTGGTGTCCGTGGGTTGGAAAGGATTATCCAGATATCCACGGGGCAGTGACTTTATTTTGTGGCGAGCCTCGACCGCCACATCTCAGTGTTGTTAAGCAGACGTTTGTGGCTTTTATAGGGAGAACGCTTGCCAGGCGAAAACACACCACGTCCTGGAACACTGCCACCGAACTGTTAGCTGGAACGGGTTAAACCCGAACCATCCAGCTGGCACCACGAGGAGGTTGTTCGGCTAGCCAGCCATAGAGCTAGCTCCATGACATCCGAGCAATTCATTCTCACACCTGAATTTCTTAATGAACCATGTTACTTGGCATTCGCTACCGCACCTAACACGATGAAATTGTTTGTAAGTCAGCATTGTGAGCATTTTTATAAAATTTGTAGAAAAAGCCTGTGCACTACGTTTTACCGTAGACAATATAGAAGTCGAGCTGCTAAGTCAAGAATACCAGTTTGCCGTATAGTCACTGATCTGGATCCGGAAGTGTTTGGTGAGGAATAACAGAGCAAAAATCATTTTCGCTAGTTGTATATGATGCTTCTATGAGGTACAGTCGCCAGTAGCACATTGGATGACAAAGTACTTGTTTGGATTTGCGGTACCTGGTTCGTGGTTAACTGAGGAACGCAGGCATAATGTGACCGAAGGTTATATGGAAGCAAATCCTGACCACTTCGATGGACATCCCCGATCTCCTATAGATATGATATCAGTAGCACTTAGAAGATTGGCCATGAGGGTTAAAATGCTTTTCGCTAGCACTTTTTATTTAATCAGTAAAGATGAACGGAATGAGCCAGGACATCGTTGTCTTCATAAAATAAGACAGCAAACGTGATACTTGACTGTAGAGATTATACCAAAACGTAGAATGCCAAATTTGTATGACATGGTAAATACGTAAGGTGTAACACGCTCCATATGTTAGAATAATGACAAGTTTATACATAGAAACCAAAGCAGGAAGTTTGGCAAAATAAAATAAGGCTAGTCACGGTTTGTTAGTATTCAACAAAGCCAACGTTTTCCCGCTAATGAAGTTCAAACCTTAGTTGCAATTTTAAAGGTGATCTATATTTGGTTGTTCTGTTGGATTTTATGAATAAGTCAGCGAACGTAGAATCCGCTCAACAAATGGCCCAACGTTTCAAGTAGACGTTTATTAAATCTTGACTATAGTGTCGAGGCAGGTGAATTACCTTCACTTAGTGAACAAAGCAAGATTCGATTTCATCATCATCATCATCAACAACAGTACATCAAGCATTTGAACTGATGCTTCGCTGCCATACAAAAATGAGCACGTATGTAATAAGGAATAAGAAGAGGGAGAGAAGGGGGACATAGCTGAAAACCTTAATGCCTTAAGCAAGCATTCAGGGTCAAGGCGCCTACACCTTGTGTGGACAACATGCCGTCACAAACAGCTGGCTATTGTGCAAAGATAAGGCGGCATAGGCTAGACAGCTTCCTTGCGGCTTTCACTGCCACGCGTCATAATCAGCCATTATCCTGCAGCCAATCCGATTAGGAAACGGCAGCAGACGCGCCACTGGTGTCGGTTGCGAGGCATGTCCTGTAAAGTCTCGAGTCAAGCACAAGGCGAGTCACGTGGACTACAGCCCGGAAGGCGAAACGGACCAACGGCACCCAGTTTGATCGTCAGTGACTTTATTTCCCGCTCCAAGTCAAATTCTGTCCACCTAGAGCCTTGCGCCATCCTACACCTGGTAGACTGAAAAAGGCGCTCCTAGGTAAGCGGTGACCAGGTATCCGTAGCACGTGCCCGAGCCAACGCAACTTATTCAGTGCTATTTGTTGTTCTAGGGAGGTTGCATGATTATCACTACCTAGTACTCACCTACCCACATCATCGTTGCGGACACGTTGGTGTCATCCGACACCAGCAATGCTTCGCAGACAAAGATGATCAAAGACTTGAAAGCGCATCAGATCTTCAGACCGAAGGAGGCAAGTTTCACTACCATAGAGCAGAACGGCCCTCACTGTGGCGTTGTATACCCGGCCTTTCAAACGGAGGGAAATTCCCTTCTGTCGTCAAAGATGCCACAGGTTCAAAATGGCATCTCTGGCCTTTACAATGCGTGAGATAACGTCTGTTTCTATGTTCCCATCATTGCTGATGCAGCTGCCAAGATAAGTGAATTGATCAACCACCTCGAATTCATCGTTAGCAAGCGTCAATTGGTCATCAAGTGGCTGGTGGTCCTGCAGCAACACTGCACTTTGAAGTTGCGAATTGCATACCAAGTAATGGGACCACTCTGGACAGGCTATTCACGGTTCATTGTGCCGCCACAAAATCGTCGACAAGCAAGACGATATCGTCCGCACAATCAGCATAAACTAACCTTTCACCAGGCAGCACTTCAACGCCTGCATCATGAGATTCCGCAAGGGTACACTCCATGATAGAATCCACGAGGAAATTGAACAGAAATAGGGAAATCGCACAACCCTGACGAACGCCACTTGTGGTCGGAAACCTATCCGCTAGGCCACGACAGACCCTGAAGCGGCCTGTAGTGTTCGAGTATAGAGCACGAAGGATGTTCACATATTTTGTGGGAACACATTCCCGCGCAAGTTTTCGAACAGAATCAATCGATCGACTGAATCGAACGCACTCTTGAAGTCGAGGAACACAGTCATTGTCGGTCAGCGGTATGCGTGGCGCTGCTCTAGCACCTGCCGCAAAGTGAATATATGGTCTATACAGCCACGCCCTGGGCGCAAAACGGCCTGCTCTTCCCTAATCCGAGATTGCTGTTCCGCAGTGAGGCGACAAACGAGAATCGAGACCAATAATTTTGTTACAACTGGCGTTAGGCTAATACCCCTGTGGTTCACACAGTCTGTGCGACTGCCATTCTTAGATGTTGCCACTATAATCGATTCGCTCCAATTAACCGGGACAGTCTCTCCTTTCCAGATACATTCGAATAAGGAGGTCAGTCTTTTGCAGAGGACTTCACCTCCATTATTAAATGGCGCAGGTGGGAGGGAATCCGGGCCAGCGGCACGAAAACGGCTGAGGGCTGTGATCGCGTTTCAGACCTTAGCCTCCGACGGAGGCTCTAAATTAACCATCCATGGCTCGTCCTGTATTACCTGAATAGGAAGAGGTTCGAGAGCAGGAGGCCAGTTGAAACGATCTTGAAAGTGTTCCGATCAAATAGCCAGACTTCGCTCCTTATGATGCATCAAAGCACGGCGCTGTCTCGGATTGTCTCACTGACGCCTGGTTTACTGGGACAAGTGATGCGGATTAGCCGGAACAGCTTGCGATAATTGCCTACTACTCCTGCCTCCTCCATTTCTTAAGCCCGACTGGTCCACCAGCATTCCTTGTCAGTCCCTAGGCTCCGCTTTAGTCCACGCCTTA
>OX104063.1:269314656-269354304 GCA_944474145.2 Dicrocoelium dendriticum
CCTCTTTTTTAGCCAAGATGCACAGAGGTCGCCTCCCTAGTGAAAAAAGTTTGTACGCTGATGAACACCTGCTCAGTCCAACGACATGTAGCATCCTTCTCTTGAATTACTAAGTCAACCATGAGTGGATTACCGATATTGTGGGGAATTTAGCAGCCATACGTAAAGTTGCGGTACAATTGTGGCGATAGTACAGGAAAGTTCTTAATTTTAGTACTCGCCGCCACTATCCCTTAAGCGGCAGCCACCCCAGTCGCATTTGGTTTTATATAAGAATGATCGAACAACCCCTTAGTGGTGCCAGCTGGGTGTTTCGAGTTAAACCGTTTCAGCAAATTGTTCAGTGGCAGTGTTCCAGGACGTGGTGGGTTTTCGCCTGGCAGGCGTTTTCCCCAAAAAGCTACAAACCCCTGTTTACCAACACTGTGCTGTGGCGGCCTTGCCACAAAATAAGTCACTCCTCTGTGGATATCCGTATAATCCTTTCCAACTCACGCGCACTAATTTTTTACCCGCACATTGCTTATGATATCAAACATCCAATAATGGAGCAGCGCAATTACAAGCAAAGACAACACAGCCATATACACAAATAATACATATGTACATACCTCGTACACAAACATACACTGTTATGGCAAAAAAGTCGGATGTTTGCCTATCCTTGATCATGAGTTATTGTGTCAAAATAATCATGCCTGTAAAGGCGTGCCTCGCATTTTGAGAATAACGGCTTCAGTTGTTCCTTGCTACTGGGAAATCTGTCCGCTTCTTAATGATATAGAGCTGTGGCAACTTTAAAATCGTATTATGCGGGGCGAAAGGTAGATACACTCGTTAGGGACTGGCTGGAGCTATTTGAGAATACAAGTGCCTACGGTCCTTTTAGTCGCTCTTAACCGGGATAGATGGCATAATCTACTCACAGAATGTTCCAACTTAACCACGGAGAGTAATCTTTTCCATGACCGCAACTCAACAAATACTATGGATAATGCACGCCGGACAGAATAAGATGGAACATGCCTTTCGACGACAATTATGGTAGCCAAATCTATGACAAGACATTGCAATATATTGTCGTTCATGCACGGATTGCGCGTGAATCAAGAACACTAGCAACACCCAGGGTGGTCATTTTCAAACGATAATGGCGGGATTTCCAAAAGAGGTATTAGGGATTCACACCGTCGATCATTATCCGTGTGCGCTAGAGGACACCAGTGATTTGGTTATAACGCGTTACCATACTAATTGGTGTGAAGCGGTTCCTTAGCCTAATTTAATTGCGTAGTGCGTTGTTAAGGCGATAATTAGCAACTGAGTGAGAAGTTGGGGATCACTCTATTAATTGCACTACGATCCCGGAGCTGATTTTGGTAGCATGCTTATGTGCCAGCCCTATCATATTTTCCGTATCCGACAAACTAGATAGACCGTGCATCACCCAGAAGAAATGGACCGGCTGCCCAAACCAAACGCACGGTGAAATCTTGTTAAATTAATTACTGAGCGGAGACAACTCGGGAACAGGTTAATTAATTTAATAAAGTGTCTGCTGGATAAACGGGCCCATGTTCGATTTTGCACAGGGAAGCCGCCACATCTTATGAGGAATATTTGTGAATATTATTTCCCCACAGATCCGTTGTTATTGATGTTGCATCACAAATCATTACTTGTATACAAAATACATTTTGGACGTAGTTCAGCTTCGAACACTCCTATTGTGGCACTAAAGCACGTATAGATACCACGGCACCATCTGTAAGCTAGCTTCGACCCCGAGGCTTTTGGAAATCCGTTCAAAACAACAGTTAATTTGGTCAGAGAGCAGAAAGAATCTGCTCGCATGATACACTTGCATTTGGACTACAGTGAGTAGGCACGTTGCTGCGGAAAAATGCTTATCCAGATCACTTCATATAAGCTCACATGGAGAAGAGCATGAACACACCGGTTGTTTTAACAGGCAAGAGAAAAGCTATTTTTTGCAACTCGCTTACAATGAGGAAACCGCTGCCGAAAATCCTACACGCCGCCTATCACATGAGCTAAGACGGACCTTCCCAAAAGCAAAATTACAGACTTTCTTTACCAGCACACCGATGGTGAAGCTCAATCTCCAGGATAGTAAACCTGTCCACGACAACTCCATGTTTATTATTTTGCTTGTTCTGGGACGTCATACACTGGTCGTACGACTAGGTGTCTATCCGAGCGAATGAAAGTACACCGTCCGGCATGGCTAATGACCGGATGCAGAAGGGTATGCAACTCAGACATAGCTGCCCACCTAGCCAAGACAGACCACAACCCTAGGCCGGCTGATGCATTCCAAAGTATCTACAAAGCCCCGGATAATCGATCGAAGTGCATGCGCAGGCGGATACTATACCATTTCCAGGCCAAATCGTCCAATTGGGCAACAGAAATAATCTGAGGGGGCACTCGACATGAGTCTACTCAATTAATTTGTTCCTTGCGTACGCCAGTCAAGTGTGCAGATGTGTTGGTGTGCGTGTATAACTCGTCGACTTCAGTCAATTGGACCTCAGACACACTAAGTCATAAGGGTGCAGGTGGGACGCTTCAGCTTCCACGCAAGGAACAAATTAATTGAGTAGAGTCATGTTGAATGCCCCCCTCAGATTATTTCTGTTGCCCAAGAGGAGAACTTGGCAGGAAATGGTGTTTTAGAGGGTTGCCTGTACCGGAAGCCCAGAGAGCGATTCGAGAAGACAGAAGGAGTTGCAGGGAAACTTTTCTTGGTACAGTAAAAGATTCCATGTTATCTAGCTATAAAAGAACGACACCGTGGACGCTCTAGCTAGGGGCACGGAGCACGCACTGCACACAGCGTAGTTGCCAGTTGCAACCGAAACGAGTGCCAAGCAAAAATTGCAATGAGCAAGTCAAGCATTCGAACTCAGCAATCAGTTCAACAAGCCACACCAGTTGTCTAAGTGTACAATGAAAAACTTTTAGTTAGGATTTTACACGGGCAAACCGGGGAATCTCCAGACTGCTCCAGTGTAGAAACCGCTGGAGCTACGGCAGTCCGGTTATACGAACTAAAGTTATGCGCGAGGAAGCAGTTTGTTCAAGACTTACAACTGCGCTGGCCCGATGGAGTAGTGCTTTTTACTCAGTTAGATCGTGTGAAGACTCCGATATTGACCTGATAATTGGTGACAGTTAACCTCTTGTAAACTGCTTTTTCCCCTTTTAATGGCTCAGTAGTCTGTCTAATAATTGTAATTGGTACATAATTTTGCTAGCCTGATAAAGAATTACCGAAAAGATATGTTCGTTAACATTGAATTTTGATCCAGTTTCGTTTAAACCGCTGGCGATAATTACCGGTGTGCCAGTAAAACTTCAGTGCATTTGGGAAATGCCGCATCTAGTAGAGGATGTGCTGTCTAGCAGGGTTTACTGCAGAGTGAAATCTAGTTCACCAGCTTCATCGTTATCCGTTTATTACAATTGGCTAAAGCCTTCGTTGCATTTGACAGACAGAATACGGTGCCTCTTAGTAGATGGACACCGTATCTTCATCGCTACCGATTTTATGGTACGCCGAATGAAAATACCTCAATTTTTATTTCAACACCTCCAGCCAGCGTGATCTTGAAGAACAAAAGAAATTCGAAGCGGACACAGCACATAGAGTTAGTTTCCTACTACTGCTAGAAACTTGCCCGCATGTCGCTTCCCTGACAGCGTATTCGTGTAAACCACCACTTTGTGCTCCAGGACAGGTCTGCCCCTTCGTTTGTGTTCCACTTAATTGGCAATACGTGTCACCTTACAACGTGCTGCAGTGTGCTGCCTATATTTTTCACCCTTTTCATTATTTTCCCTGCATTGGGGTGCATTCGACATGGCTGTTGTAATCTATCTGGTACGTACCCTACAAGTGGTTCAGTGCGTATTTTTAAAGCATATTACAAATGAGATACAAGCAAGTTAAGCTTAGACAACAGTAGTTGCAACACAAATGAGGCAACTATGATAGCTCTTTCATGCACAACACTGACAAAAGTTATCTGATTTCTGCCACACAGAGCACTTTCTGTGCCGCCGCATTTGCAAACATTGAATAGGATCAGAAGTTGCCGCTGCTTCTGATGAAATATAACTTACCTGGACTAACTTAGATTATGTACGTTAATTCCTGTAACTGCTAGATATCTACCCAAACAGACCCCATCAGATTCTGTGTTACCGACTAAATGAGCGGTTGCCAAAAGGGGCTTAGTGCGAGACTGTGCAGCAAACAGGCTCAAGGCAGACTATTTATTAGCCTGACCCACCGGATTTTCGATCGGAAATGATTTTTTGACTGCAGGTCATCGAGTTGCAGTTAACAAGACTTTCATAACGTTGCCTCTTCAAACCAATTCAGGACTCCTCCGGCAAACTGAACGTTTCCTAAATAGGATTAAACGGACGCCTTGAGCTCAAACGTAGTTATCAATTACAAAAAGGTACCCTAAATAAAAGCTCAAGACACTGCTTTTCCTATCGATCTTTGTATGAAAATGACACAAACATTCCACACCAAAATGGTAACAGAGCAAGAACAACAAACATTTGTGTGGAATATGCTGTATTCTGTATTGGGTTACTGCAGTAGGATTTTGGTTCTGTGGACTAAAGCTTAGCTGTGTAATAGTATCTCTTTATGACATGACGTAAACGACAGCAGAACCGTTTGTCAGCTTTCCCCTTTCTAAGTCAGTGCAAGGAATTCCTTCCTCTTTGAAGCTTCAGTTCCCTCTAAGTGCGGGCTGGTTTTCACCCCATAACTCTAAATGTACTTGGCAGGGTACCCATTTTCAAGTATGGTGGATGCGATACTCTGTAGTTGTTCGTCAATCGTTTCCTCGGAACAGATACGGCGTGCTGTCAGAAAAATGCGCAAAACATAGAGCGGTTGTAGATCCAGGGGCAGTAGCTGTCAAACTTAAGATATTAAACCATCCAGCTCGGCTTATGATAAATAGATCCCAGGAGCGACCCACATGATCTTCCCAAAGCTACATCCCAGAAGTGGAAATTTTTTGATGTTATGATTTCCATGGTGAACCGGATTTCTGGATGAAACATTAAAATTTTTGAGCCTACGTTTCGTTAGTTGGCATTAGTTTGCCAACACAAAATCGTCATCAATATCTCGAGCGTACAAGTGAGCTATCAGTATAGGGTGACACAATTTGGGGGTGCTATATCTTTATTTACAGGCGACAAAACTTATATTGCTAATAAGTTAGCTTGTAAATATATCAAAATAAGATGTCATTCTTTCGAATTTAAGTGGGCATCAATTCATTCTCAGCCTGAGTTATTACATACAAGCAAAATCAGTGAAACTATCATCGATCATGGGACATTAGCCTGTGGGAATCCCTGGATGCCAGCACAGAGCTATAGGTATGCGGATACGGGGGACAAGTACGCTTCCGAATAGGTTGACACCTTAATGTTCCCGGAAGGCAGACAGGGATAAGAGTGTAAGTACTAGAAGTCACCGACAGTACGCCTGAATGTAGCTGGTCAACTTAGGATGAAGTGTTTGAACGATATCCGTCAGCAGCACTTTAACAGCTCTTTTGTCGGAACGAATTAACATTGGTTCGTATTCTGACCTGGCTGGTAGCCGGCGTCCCTGTGCCAAATTTCTAGCGCTTGTCCAAACAATCCGGAACGTATGGAGCGCAAAATATGTGCTCGGTCCAAAGTGCACAGCAGCAGTGGCACATTAAGGCTTCAGGTTAGTAGTGCCTCTGGTAGAAACACAATACAACATAAAGGTAATAATAATAATAAATAAATAAATAATAAAAAGGAGGATGATGCTTATGACGATAATAATAATAATAATGATAATAAAATTAATGGGATTGTGTTATCATGTGAAGTGTTGTGACAATAGTTGGCATAGCACATACATACACAGGTAATATCATGCTCTTGCAAGAGCGACATCAAGTTATCTTCTTATATTTGTCCGCATTCCCAGCAAACTATTTGCTCATATCTGTTTTATGCGATGATTGGAGACAACTTTGCATTTTGAGTTTGTCGTAGACACTGAGGACTAATTCCATTATGAGAAGTGGTGGTAGTATACCAATTAGACGTTACCTGGGCTTTCAGTGAATTGATGTTCAAATGATCTTCCTCACGAAAAAGCGATATAATGGTGTCCAGGTAGAGGTAGCTTCCCAACTAACTGCGAAAGGATTGCACAGTCGCATAGAACCTGATGGTGAGCGGCAGCCAATTACATAGAGAAGCATATACGGTGAGAGGAAAGCCAAAACGCAAATTAGTTCCGCATCGTGGTAAAATCAGCGTAAGATCTTTGTTAACAAATTCTCGTGTGTAATTGTGCAGAAATGTTGGGGGAATTTATTGAAATGTATACCGTTATGAATGAGATTGTGCAGCAGTCTCCAGTATTCTGTTAGTCCTCGCAGCCAAAGCGGATAGAGATGAAGTTGTTATTATCTTACCCGAGATTTTAAGACAGAATGCTTTCCCAGTAAGTGCTTAACAGATGACAGTTGAAGGTATCCTTCCGATTTTCTGTTTGATTTCCTCATGTTGTCTCTGATTACGCTACGATAATTTAGGATGGGACAATTAAGGATTGTATATCATGTAACTGTAACTGTAATTTTATGCTTGTTATGAAAGACGTCAGCAATGAATTGTCTGCCTTGTGCAATCTAGTACTAATAATTTTCTAAGAATATAAAAGTACAAGAATATCTGCTTTCAAGATCTCGGGTAGACCGTTGTACACAGATGCTTTCGCTGTCACCAGGGAAACATACTTCGGTTGTCAAGCGACCACGACGTATGATACGTGACTGTTGGGCTTAAAACGTCATCAACTACTTGTCGCACCAGTTCTGAAGCGAATGAATGTATCCTTGAATGTGTGGTAATGCATTCGGAGGCTCAACTCTTTGGTACTGGTGGATAAATGTTATATCATTAACAAAGAAAAGCGGCACGCCACGTTTGCTAACCGAAATGCTATAACCGAAACAAAGAAGGGAAATAATTGTACCTAGCGCACATCATTGTTTAACCCCACTGGTAAGTGGAC
Source organism: Dicrocoelium dendriticum (assembly GCA_944474145.2). Lineage (NCBI taxonomy): Eukaryota > Metazoa > Platyhelminthes > Trematoda > Plagiorchiida > Dicrocoeliidae > Dicrocoelium > Dicrocoelium dendriticum. Next base: position 269,321,783 of record OX104063.1, read on the forward strand.
GCAGGGAAGAGCACTAGTCGTCTAAGGTGACAAGTTTAGCCAAACCGTTCATATATGACCATAGCCGACGCATTAATGTGTTGCGGACTTCAACTAAGTTTATCTGATTCGGTAACCTTTTGTAAGGCACCGGATGGAATGGTTTCTGCATGTGCAAGCTTATAATTATGATGGAATATTTTGAGCCCATGGTGTACAGTACGTAGTTCAAGCAATGCACATACCGAAATGTATACGAACGTTAGTCATGTAGACCATTTTCGAACCTGTCTATTAAGTCCAGTAATTTGATGCACTTCCTCACACCTTTTACTAATTTCACGATTAATCCGGATAGTATAGGAGTGTTTTAGTTAGGTCTGTTATTGTCAATCTCCTGTTTGGCGCAACCTTTGTGGCCAGGGCTGATGAATGAAGATTTCTATGAATACACAATGTACTTGGATCGCAGTGGAACGGCAAATATGTACGGAAGCAGCAGTGACATCTAAGGCCCTCTCTGTTTCATGGCGAATGGGGGGATGCCATCAGATTCCAGAATTGAGCACAATTGAATAGAATGCGTTGCTTGTCAGAGATTGCGGAGAGCAATCACACTTTAGATGGAGCCTTAGTGTAATTATAGCGTTCGTGTCAAAGATCATGTAGATGGAGAAGAAAGAGCTAAATGCTCAGGGATGTTATCCACTAGTGCAATGATAATTGAAAAGCGTTTGTTGGTTATTTGAAGGACAAATCTGACCACAGCTTTTGCTTTACATGTCATTCGTGGGGTTCCTTGATCTTTATTTGCACGACTTGATGTCAAGGCACCAAATGATTCCGACTTGATGTCAAGGTACAGCGGAAGTCCAACCAATCCTATCGAACGTCCTTTAACACCCGAACTGAAAAAGCTGAATTCGAAATAGTGCGGAATGTACAATGTACAATTTTTGCAAGAGTTTGATGTACTGAAATCTAAGCATCCGAACGAATCTATTATGCTCCCTACACTTTCATCCAGTCCCCTGAGAAGACTTTGTCCATTTTTGGACAATAATATTCTACAAGTAGGTGGGAGATTGATTTGTTCGCCATTACCCTACGACTCCAAGCATTCTATTATACTACCAGCTGGAAACTCTGTGACTCTCCTAATCATCATGAAATGTCAAGAGAGCAATGGGTATGCCGGAACTTCCAACATGCTCTCTGAACTACTCCAAGGCTAGTAGATCTTACGCGAGGCATCAGCGGTCCTGAAGACACTGAGGGATTGTTCACGATTATGACGTGGAATATTCAGCCCTGGGAGCAAAAATGGCCCCGTTGGTTCAGGTTCCTTGTTTAGCATTTCCGCCGGCATTTACAGCACTTGGTGTCGACTACTTTGGACCATTACTTGTAACACAACTTTACGGCTGTGGGTGTACCTGTCTTTAACTGTGGGCAGTTCATACTGAAATTACCCGTACCATGGACACAGACTCCTTTGTGTGCACATCCTCCCGATTTGTCTTAAGACGCGGTGTGCATTGAACTACCTACAGTGATAATGAATTAAATTTCAATGGGGCTGAAAGCGAATGAAAAACATCGATTCGCTCATCGAATCCAGACAAGTTACTCCGGTCATTGAACGGATGGAATTGTGAATGAATCTTCAACCCACCTTACAGCAATCATCGCGTGCGTGTTTGGAATTCTCATAGGTTCTATTCGAAAGATACTCCGTGTGACGCTTGGGGAACAGCTTGTCAGTGACGACGTTCTCCAGACGACGGTAGTCAAGCTACTACGGATCATGACTAATCGAATTTGCTACCTTACCCCGGTCATCCGGATGAGTTTGCAGACATATCACCGTGCCAGCTGCTGACCATAACCGCTTATCGTTCACTGTAAACGGAGCAAATATTCCGAACAGACTGACCAGACAGCGGCGGCATGTGCAACCGTTTGCAAATTAATTTTGGAAGTGGTGGTTGAGGTACTATCTACTTATCCTGCAAACAGTCAAAGGTGGCATGAAAAAGGCGTTGCTTGAAAACTGGTAACTTAGTCCTAGTGACAGACTTACGCACATCAAGCGTTCGGAGGCATAAGGGCCATTGTTCGAAAGTATGTACCCGGCTATGTCATAGTCAATTGTCAGTCATGCAGGCCTGCGGCCATGCCAATGGTTAATTGGTACTAGCTATCAGCATCGTGTCTTCGCAACCTGGCGGCGGTCCAAAGAAGACGCATCACTGAAGAGATCAGAAAGTTCGAAACAGAACTGCCAGGTGTCTTTGCACTCATTTCTGCGCCTTCTTAATGGGGGTGGGCTGTGATGACTTACCAAGGAATTTAACTTTTGCAGGGCTACTGAATTCTTCACAGAGACTGCGCGTAAAGGAATACGGATATCAGAAAGTAAATGAAGTCAGACACAGTAGACTTCATTCGACTGGAGAATAGACGATTGTATGTAGACTTGTGGGGAAGTTGTAAAGTAGTAAAGCGGAGTAAATCTTGCACAATGGGTCAGCGATGAAGTGATACATAAAATCTAATATTTAGCTTTGGTTTGTTACAGAGCTCTCCTTAGAAGTTTAAACAAGCTAAGCCTTCACTATAGAAAATGTTAGAAATATCGGGGTTTGTGGAGCAAAAATACACTAACTAAATTGAAGGAGCTTTTGAGTCAAAAGGGGTTCGTCAAAATCGGAGTCCGGTGAGCTGTTTGTTATTTATAATTTAACAATTACATGGCAAGGTGCATTGCTATGAACCGTTGGTACGGGCTTGTCAGACTTCAAAAGCTCGCTAACCCAGGGAAAATTGCTGATATGATTCCATATCCACTACTGTCGGACGGTGTGCTTGAAAGTGACCTTGCAACCCGCCCCACCCTACCCGCACCATAAGGGCTCTCATCAACCGAGGATAGGCCATGCGTTCGCGTCTGAATCCTCGCTGACTGCGGCGATCTTCAAAAACATTTTTGCTAGGTCCAAGGTAACAAGGTGGAGGATTTTGGCTGGTGAGGAAGTAACAGAACAAAAGCGCATGCAAGGCACGCAATACAAAACGAAGTAATGACTTGCGTGCATAAAATTTCAGGTTTGTTTGATTTTTGGAATTGCTTAAACCTTTTTCAGCAATGTTTGCTGCATAGATATTCACAGCTTGAAGGTGGCAAAAATGGGGAAACGTTCACAAGATTTACAAATTTAAACATACTTACCCTGTGCGTAGTCGACGAAACGAAGTAGTTTACAAAACTTCCTACCACGACGGTTGATCCTGGAAGATGATCAAGGGATGTCTGACCTTTGTGGACGGGGATCATGGACTGAGCAGACTGCTAGAATGCTGAAAAGCCGCGCGGTCATTTGCAACGTCGCGCGTAGCGTTTATAGACCGTGGAGGCGAAGTGGGCTTTGCCATAAAGGCTAATTCAAGGCGCTCGATGGTAAATAGTTTGCGTCCGCCATAGTCGTCGTATGCATATGGCTTACTCGTTCGTCTGGTAACTTGAAGGTCCCAGTGAACGACGAACGTAGAGGCTTTTGCACGACCTCTACCCTTAGCAGTACGTACGAGCAAGCATAAATATTTTCCAGCGAGTATTGGTGTTTACTGCAATCAACAAGTAGACGGGAGCTGCCCATACATCTGGCGAGCCAACCGATCATTGGAAAAATGGTATGGAACACTCGTATATAACGTGCAAAATATCATATGATCAGGAAGTCCCGTAGGAAGGCCATATTGGAGGTCACAATTAAGTGAATAGAAAACAAAGGGACAACATAAAAAAACGTTTTTCCTTATACTCACTACAGTATTCGCACACAGAGGCATGCAGAAGGGGTTATTCTTACTCTTGCAGCTTAATTCCGGTTGTAGAAGTTTCATCATATTTTATCATTTGTCGAGAACCACAGGCCATAGGTTGGTTTACGCAACGTCAGTAAGTTTTTAAACGCATGTAAAGTGGAGACGGAGGCAAAGTAAGTTTAAGTGGTGTTTCATGGTTTGCACACACAATGAGAGTAAAACTTCATCTACGTTCTAGTCGACTGTATTGCGAGGCTAACTTGAATTGCTAGCCCCTTAAGTTCGCGTTGTGACCTGGTGGTGGTAGGTGGAGGCAGAGGTGGTTGGGATTCCTTAAATTCGTGTAGGCCATAATAAGGTCGACACGTAGGCGTCGATACCAGCTGCTGTATAATTATAGAGTCCTTAGTATAAGTCGTAAAGGAAGATTGTACAACCATTTATGTGCATGGTAGTTCGCCGCTATGGAGTCTCAAGCGACGCAAAGTCTTGCACATGCCAGGACTGCCAGGCCTGGACTGCGGAATCCACATAAGGCTTCACGCATGTGTTAAACAACGGCGATTAGTCGGAGGGATCAAACAGCTAAAAGGCCCTCTGCAGAACGTCAAAGTGTAGTTTTGCAGTATTTGACGCCACCTCAGAGAGATCTGAGCTGTCTACATATGTCTGGAATAGTACCACAAGGTAGCGCTTGTATGACATGGTCTCTAGGCTTGTATGTGTTGTTAACTGTTGACGAATATGGACCACCATCCTCGAATGGAACTGGAGCAGATTGTATTTTGAAAAGGCATAGGCTCTAGCCAGAGCTAGCTGAAATGCATCGTGATCTGCTCGGTCGGCGATCGTTCGCCACATTTTAGCATCATCAGCGGACAGCTAGCAATCTCAGGCAATAAAGCACGCAAGCTCGTTAATGAACACGCGAAACAGACGAGGCCACAGAAATGATCTTCGTGGAACTTTGCATTCAGAATTCATCGCATTTGACAGCACGCTTCGAGCTCGGAAATGCATTTGCCGATCACACAGGAAATTTCTGATCCACCCTGGGATGGGATCACCAAATCATAGCTTTCCAGCCTGTGAAGCAAAGTGTGGTGGTCCTGTTGGTTGAGAGCTTTGGAGCAGTCGAGATAAATGAAATATGTACCGCTAGCTTTATTACTCGATTCCGTTCAAATGCTGCGTGTAATCAGTTGGTTAGTGTTGCATGTGCGGTGCTGGTGGACACCGAGTTGATCGAATGCTATGATATTGTAAGGTTTTAGCTGGACTACTAAAGCTTCTACCGTGATTGCCTCTATCGACGTGGAAAGAACGGGAGGAGGACATTGGGCAATAGTTGGCGTGTTCCGAGCGATTACCGCTTTTAAAAATCTGAGTTGTTAGGGCATGTACTCTCAGGGTTGGCACATTTTGTATATCCAAGGAAGTTTAAAACAAATGCGATAATGCCTTGGTAAGCATCCCTTTTGATATTTTTGGCCACCACGGGTAACCATGATGGATTCCGGAAGAAATGTATGCGCGTAATCGAAACATATCCTGGAAGTTGCTGGTACTGCCGGGTGCCAAGGGAAACGCAAGCCAAAAGCGAATACTAGCTTTGCTAATGTTGCATTTAAAACGGATTTTACAGGGTTCCAAAGCGTGAGACGACATGAGGAATTGTTACGCTCTATGAAGAGTTCGGGATGGCTCGCCAAACAACATCCTCGTGGTGCCAGCTGAGCGATACGGGAAATTCCTGTTCCGGTGAATGGTTTAGCGGCAATGTCCCAAGACGTGGTGGGTTTTCGTCTTGCCACCGTTCTCCCTATAAAAAGCTATAAATATCCGTTTAACAGCACCGCGACGTGGCAGATATGACTCGCCAATAAATAAAATCCATGCCACTTGTCTTCTTTGGAGACATAGTACACGGGCAAGTAATCCGAGCATGGAATCTTGTCACTGACGTCGTCAGCGTTGGGCCCATGGTATGGCTCATCCTCATCCAAAAGGCGTATGAACTGGGTGTCCAACCACCGACGTCCAACGGGTGCGAATACCTTAACCCGCGCTGCTGTCTTGTGAGTAAAGTCCTTTGGTCAAAGGCTCGGGATGGTGGTCCCCTAAGACAAACAACCTACATAAGCCTATTCCGCCTAGTAGTATTTCGCTACTTACAAATACTACTACGCACACGTTCTTGCTGCTACGAAATCATATAGCGATTCGCGTAATGGGACAGGCTGCCAACTATGATGGACACCAGAAAGTCGTACCTAAGGTTATGACACTATAGTTGAGGCAGAGAGTGAGTGTGTAATTTTGGACAATAGGGATCAACCCCAAGATGATGGAACCTCCTCATTTGGACAAACATTCTAGAAGATGTGGTGAGTTCGTAAATCAACGAGGCGCTACCGTCTTTAATTGGGGCTTTAGAAAACTAGCAAGACCGCGGACGTTACAACGCCTCATATGGTGGAGCTTCTGCTCGATTTCCTAGTGAGATAGAGAAGCTGTTGTGGTAGACTACTCCTCAACGGTGCGCCCCAGAGGGATCCGATGGAGCTGGAAGCCGAAAACATCACGAGCTTAAGTGTTCGGCCAATGGTACCAACCCTCGTTAAAAAGTAATGTTTAAAGTGGTATCCTAATAGAATATGGTTTTACTTCTGCCAGAACGAAGACCTTCGGCGGCCCATTTAAAATGGAAAGGTTTTCTGGTAATACCAGACCTTTGCAAATTCCGTCTCGCCAGCGCGTTTACACCAAAAAGTTCCACAGTGCATTTGAAGGTTTCTGTGCAACTCTCAACCCAAGGATTGGCGTCCTTAAGTATGGTTGGATTCAGAATGGAGTAAGCGGCATTTGTGCATCAGCGACAATGAGATGGCGGAAGTTCAATTTATGGGCGCGTTATGTGCCATTCTGCAAGTTTTGGTAGGGCAGAGACCAAGGCGTCTCTGATATGCTCCTCCTGCCAATCGAGGTCACCTACAGAAGTGGAGCCAAGCAATATTTGCAATGAGATTTGGTAACTGCTTTAAATCGCACGGTTTCGTGGGTTTGCTGCGTTTGGTCGCTAGTGCTTGCGCTTATGTGATTCTCCAAAACCCGTGCTAACCTTAGCATAAACCAATGCATGACCGGAGTAAATAAACATAGGAATAGCTTTCAAGGCGCCCTGGAGCACTACCCAGTATAGCTCAATGTGTCAAAGTGATACACAAAAGGTTGCACCACTTTAAGGTCTAGTCTAGTTGCTGTCGCCCCGGGCTTTGGACGAACTCATGCTAGACAATGCTTTCCCGGTGTGTGGTTACATTGGATGATAGAAACCTAGTGGAAAGCAGACGACGATTGAGCTCCTAGTCAATGTGTACTCATTTAAAATCAAGTACCATGCAGGAAACAACCTCAGCAGAGACAAAACATCTCCTCTGGATCTGGGACAGGCTTCAAGTGGAAAAGGGTAATTTGGGGTGGTAACGTATGGGACGAAACTTCCGTTTATTTCATAAAGCAAACTAGCATGAGTGATTCAGTCGACCCATTATAAAACTCAGTTGGTTTTTGTGAGAGTTTTTGGGACTGCTACAGAAAAGCTTATTTGGCTATCCCTGTGAAAGGACGTAGCTTCATGTACTCGGGATTGCCCAAGCTGCCAAATAAGCAGTGAGTAGGAAGCACAGAGACCAACGATGCGATCTACTGAAGTGGTTGCACCGCCTCAGTTTTTGGGATTTGACCTCTCCGGACAATTACTGTCGATTCGTTTGGGAAACAACTATATCGTGTTGATGGTTGACCACTTCACCCTACGGGTAAAAGCTGTGCCGACCGACGAGCAAACATACGAGACCGTAGCACAGATATTCGAATTTAACCTGCTAACAAGGTATGTGATACCGAAATGCATGAATACGGACCAAGGATCTTGCTTTAAATCGAACGCATTCCAAGCTGTGTTGAAGAAGTGTGGGTGCCAGAGACGGCTTACAGCACCATGCCACTCGCAAACCAACGAAAAAATACAGCGGTTTAATAGAATCATAAAGGTATTAATAAACAATACGAAACTGATGCGGGAGGAGGCGCTATCAAAAGTACTACTTGAAAATCAAACCAGCAAGCAGTCGCACACCGACTTTTCTGCATTGAAATTACAGTTTAGTAAAGAACCAACTACTGTACTCGATACCTTTTTCATGAATGATGGTGGTTGGAAACGACCGACAGCGCATCGCTTTATGGTAAGAACAATTGTCAGAAGCACATCCAATCTCGACAGTCACGAAATAATCGGAAATATGTTGTTAGGTACGGAGGGCAACTATAGAGACAGTTCAGTAAAGGGAACAGACTGAGGTGCGAAACACAGGTCGGGCATAAAAGAAAAGCTGGTGCGAGCAAATGCAAAGTAGATTGGAATACTCCATAAACAGAAATTGATTAAAACAAGTGAACATCAAAATTGAGAGTAAAAGAGCGAACGTTTGTGTAAACGCCGCTCTACTGCGGATATTGTCGAGGGGATAGCAACTTCAAGCGGGGACGGGGTCAGTGGCGCGGAAGGCATAGGTCACGCAGGAAAATAAAAGCTCACTAGAACGGCCGAGGACTGAAACTGGCGCAAACATCATAGACTTGGTCCGGTGGTGTAGCGTCAAGGCAACAATATGATTGGAGTGCGGATTGCGAGCTACGAAATGTAACGAATCCGAACAATGAAATACAGATTGAGAACGTGTCAAAAGGCCTATAACAGACAGAACATCATGTGTTGGTGCAACCAGGAGTAACCTTAAGAAGAAGAATAAAACCGAGAGCACGAAAATCAGGTGCGTTAGAACCACCCCAGACGGATAAGAATGCGAGTTGCGGAAGCAAACTACGCCGTTAGACAGAAGTCATGGTCACTGAAGGTGGAGTCTAGGTTGGCACGGACATCACGGGTTGTGACACATCATGTTTGTAGTGTTCTTAGAGGAAAAGATGGCCGATAAATGCGCCGCTTCGCACAGCTTATGAAAACCGGTGTCGCCTGCAATACAAGTTGTGCTTTCTTGCTGTTTCCTTCTTGCTTTAATAAGATGATTTAAAGTGTAACATCATACGAACAAGACGTACACTATTAATTGCTGTGGCTGACACGAATTAGTCTTCAGTAATCGCATCATACCACCTTCCATCTGCGAAGCAACTAGGCCTGTGGCTACTTCGAACGCTTCTTGCAAAGTTAAACCTTATTAGGCTACGTTACAAATACCTATGATTCCTGAAGTTAGTACCTATTTAGTCTCACAGACTGGGATATTTTCGAGATCCTCACCTACTGTGAGCCTTACACGTACCACGAACAATCCCAGTCGACGAACGTTTCGTAAGCCTATTCGATTTACCGACTATACACATTAGGATGCTTGTAAATATTGCAGATATTTAACCCACTTTTGGTCGATTAACGGTCTGAAAACAAAAATGGTCGTAAACTTCGGAGCAAGGATAAATAACCCAACGACTCAAAAAGATAGCATTTTTGCAAGCATGCCGTCCGTTCATTCTTTTTACTGTTTTGCGTGCGTTTTCTTGTCTCTCTTCTCTACATGCCTAATCCTCCTTTGTTACTCGACTAGCGGTCATGAACGAAGTTATCGTGGGTCACCACAGTCAGAGAAAATGCAGACTCGAATGCTGAACGTTTTTATCTTGAGGCGGGTCACGTTGGCCAGCAGCGGGGGTAGAGGGAGGAGAAGTCACTCACAAGCGCACCCTTTGGTAGCCGTAGAGGTTTAGGTTCCGTCCGCCATATTGCTTGAGCTATCCGCTATTTGAACTCACACGAGCTCGCTCCAAGGTCTCGCCGAAGTTCACCCTGCCATACAATCAATAAATAATTAATCACAAAAGGCCCAGCAGACCCCGATTTCCGGCCAACTCCCATTTGACACAAATGCTCACACCATATTATTCGACGCAACTCTGCCCAAGGAAATTCGATTCCTCTATAATTTGCGACATCGAATGCTTCCATTTTTTCGGTTTTCAGAACTATCTCTGTAGCGCCAAAATAGTTAGCTACTCTCTTTTATGTTCCAGTTCACTGCTGACCAACTGTGCATCATACTTTCTTGTTTCCATCTATCATACATTACGACCATATTGGCCTACGCTCCTCTGCTCCGTAGGTTACCGTGCAGATATCCGCTGCCTTCTCGCTTCATCCGTCTACCACTTTCGTAGCTTCTCGAATATAGTCCGCTGTATCCGTCTCCATTTGCTTTCTGATATCGGCGCTCAATTACCCGCACCAGCTGGGACTAGTGTTTACTACTTCGAGGATAGTACTTTTGGGACATTTAGAGTATATCATCCCGTTTGGAATATCGTTTTGAACCCCCCAAACAAAAGATTACAGAAACAACTCTCATTTCCTTAACATTAAGCTACTGAAAATCAATTGGGTTGACATTCTTTAACTTTTAAGTAGCTGATGGATTTGCTATTATATGACAGACGGTAGTTGGCCTCCATTTGTGCTATGTCCTGCGTTTAACTACAGCCATCTACGAACCAGTGAGAGGCTTGTTATCTGGTCATGCTGTTTCCGTTTGGACAACATAACCATTGACCAGGTTGTGCAAACCTAGGGGATTTATGGTGCGCTTTTGTCCAAATCGGAATTTTCGTGAATGCTGGTATTTCACGCACATACATCAATATAAGTTGCTCCAACATGATGGATCAGGGAACAGTGTCAATATTAGCCGCTCCGCGACGGTTGCTTCACAAATGCCAGTAAGCCAACCACAATTTGACACTCACTGCAAACAAGAGCAATCAAAGGTCCTATATCGTCATGCGCCATAAGGCTATTGTTATAGGTCAGAAGTGGCATAGGTTGTTCATTCAAACCAAGTGATCGTGAAACAGGACGTAACGTGGCAGCTTCGTGAAAGCGCATATGTTACCGTTTGGTCACCAAACAAAACAAACAATCATTTACCATATAATTAGTTTGTATTTATGTGTGTGAAGAGAAAGTGTGAATCGTGGACGTCATTGCACACCCAGCACTTTCAAAATGAACATTTAAAATTGGTAATCTAGTGATTTTCTCTGGTTGATCGCGGGCGCTTGGTTGAAACATCATAATATTATAGGAATATCATGGACCTACGGGAATAAGCGAATTGAAAGACATGAACAGTTGACAGTACTTCTACTTCGTTAACTGACCTGATTTCCTTCTTTGCTCTGGAAAGCATACGCCACGGACAAAGGACATTTATGGGTTGAAGAATTACAAACTGTGTATGAAATAATTTTTTTGCTCTTCCTGTTCCGCTCATACAGCCACACCTACCATGAAGCCATACCAACCTAATTTGAACTAAGAAGGAAACGATGACGGTACATTTGTATCATCATTCACATTTACCATCCGATCTTCTCTTACTCGCCCATGCTTCCCTAGGTTTCTACATGTTAACATGTCGGCAGCAAGGTGAAGCTAACCGCTTTTGCTTTTAACATAGTTATCCCTGTTTCCAATGCTTGTATTTGTTTTTCTTAGCTCGTTTACGCCTTACGTAAAGCCAAAGCAAAACACCTAAGCCAGTAGACAAGTGCCAACCACCCTCGCCTCACACACGAGAAACAAATATCCCATTCTCTCTGTCACGGCTCTTATGTACAGCTGAGGAACATAAATTTAATTACTACCACCGTCTTAACTCTATTTTGGTACTACAAAATATAAAGAAAATGTTTAGTCTAAAACAGATGTTATGTGAAATAAAAATAATCTCAGCAAGTGTCTTTCACTTATCACCACACAATATTCATCATTCTTTACTGAAGGAAAACAAAACTGGGTTCTGCTGGTACACGGATTTCTCTGTCAGAAAACAGTGGAATATTCTTCATCCATTCAAGGATGTTATAACGTGCTATTTTTTACCTGTAAGTATTCTACGAAAAATTGGTAAATTTGGGATCACACAGAAAAGAGACTCCATATACACACTAAGATTATTATTACTAATATCTATTTGTTGTTCACGTGTGTTTGAGTTAGCACACGCACCTGCCTTTTCCCACAGACTGGATCCGTTTATCTCGGTCATTTGCGCATTCCGCGCGCATTTATATCCCTCAAAGGTTTCCTTTGGCTGCCTTAAATACAGCTTTAGCTAGCATGAATTCGTTATAATAAAATGGAGGTTATTATAATTCATTTTCTTCTATTCACCTACATTCGATCTTTTATTCCTGCATCCGATATACAGCTCAAGGCTTGGTAGGATGATGCAATAACGTACGCACAAAAACAGAAATGCGTGCACGACTTTTTACTGGCTGCTTCAGTATTCAGCGGATGTAAGTTATTATTTATTTCCTGACCTGCTAAGCAAAAGCATAAGGTCAGCTATGAAAAAATATTCTCCTATTGCCAGTATGGTTTGAAATTACTAGTAAATTACTTTTAGTTCGATTATCTAACCTTAGTATTGCAAGATAAACTTTGGTAGATTCAACTGCAAGGTTCTAAAAGGACCACTAATGACCTTATTTTTAGCAGTTAAGTTAAGAAAATAGAAGACTTATTAAAAGTGAGAAGTATTTGTGTTGTGACCATTTTCTTTTTTCATTAAAAGAGGAGTAAATTATATTTAAATCGATTCCAACGCATCTGCACGAATAGGGTCATCTAAAAGGCAAAAGAATACATACTGTAAGAATGCATACATCTGAGCCAGCAACGATTTAGCTGTTGGGGGAACTTACACACTCACTAGCCAATCTTTAGTGTGCACGTAGGAGCTTACTACTTTTATCGGTGTATCCAGTAGCCATTATAATCACAAGCACCGTCATTTAATTCGACGACGAACATCAGTGAATTTTCCAGCGGACCAAATTTACTTGAGATTTTTTGCAGTACAACCAGTCTATAGTTCACGATTCGCTTCCGTTTTCTTCCTTGCTTCACATCATCTCCTATTCTGTAACATTCCATGACGGAGAACTTTCCATCGACGAATTCGCCTTGTTTTCGAAGCTGAGTATGAGTACAATAAGAGCCACATGAGAAGTGCAGTTGGCATGTAAAAATTACCTTCACGCATATGCTATTTACGGAATTCTGCCAGCCTCTGAATATATCGTGAGTTTCATCCATGTGCTATACAAGACTTGAAACTAGCTTTTACTTGACAACAGACCAACAAGCGTTACCGTAATTAGGCAACTCTACAAACGACAATCACTGATATTTCCAGTGAACTTACGGTTTTACAAACGTTTGTACTTGTCGGCCCAGTTAGTATGTATCCTGCAAAGGGTGCAAGCAAATAAGAGGTCAATTATAGCAGTTGTGGAATTAATCGAAATCAATTGTCACCGTAATAAAAGGATCCCCTACTGGTGTTAACAAATTTGAAATTAAAGCATTTAATAAAGTTCCCTTCTTGTGCCTAATCAATTACTGCCAACTGATCAGAAGTGTATCCGACAGTTCACAATTTCTTACCGTGAGGTTTATCATTCCGTCACTTATGCCATGTTCTTAGTTGCGACATATTGTTGCTGTTTGCTGAACGTTATATAAGTTATATTATGAAGTTGAGACACACCAAATAGCTTGAAAGCATGCACTAGAAGTGATTTTTAATAGCAATTCGTCAACGGAATTTCGAATGAGTATAATCAGATATATTTGAAACATGTTGTTGACCGGCAAGTTGTTGCTTGTTGGCTGGGCTGGGTGAATGTCATTTCACAATTTCAATCAAATTAGTCGAGTGAACGAAATCAGCAGTCATTTTCAACATTATATATATATATCCTTTCGGACAGCTACTGACTTGACTGAAGTTACTTGTGCATTAAATTAAAAAAATTTACATATAAGAAATGATCATACTACAAGGGGATGAATGACAGCTAAGCATGACCTCGTTGCAGGTATCAATATTAATCTACAAGTTTTCATTGTTATCATTGTTGTCTTATAATAGATCATGCACTAACTAGAGGGCTGCTGGATATATGAAGAAAGGTTAAAACATAAATATGTATATGCTATAATGATGTAATAGTAAATAAAGATGTTGCGCAATAATCCCGACTGCGGCTTTACCGGTATAACAAACCACTCATAATTATTTGAGTTGGAAGGTTTCGATGAGAGAAACACGGTTACGCGGTAATAAGGTGCTGATATATGCGTGCATGCTTCAAGTCAAAGATGTACTGCAATAGCTCATGCTAACGAAAACAGGTTGAAACTAAAAGCGCTTTTTATGCATCGGACTTACCACCTGTGTAGTTGCTTTTCCCGGTGGCTGCAGAACATTGATGAAACGCGAACTTATTTACAGAAAATTCAGCTTGCATTTTAGCTTAAAATTATAGTGTGTGCATGGGCCAAGCTAGGCTCAATTTGTGCGTCAATTATTCCAGTCAGCAACGCCATAGTTAAGATATCGCCAAAGTGCATATATTTGGCTGAACACATAGAAGGTGGGAGCGCTGAGATTCACTTAACATGAAGTACATCTCACCAATGCTAGGACGCTCGCTTTCTAGGATGACTGTAGTATAGCAATTATTTTCTTTAGCATTGAGTAAACGGTTGGTTTGCCATTCCTTTGCAAATGTCGTCAAGTTGTGGTATTCAACTGGGAATTTCGTCTCGTTCATTGTAACTTGTAGGGGATACCACGGAGCAACCTCCTGAGCTCTGACGGGTGAAGAATTGCAGTCCATAAAAAGTCCAGAAATCCAGTGGTGCCAAGCCCGTGTTTTCAACTAAAGGAAACCGATGATTTTGATGAAGACCACAAATTAAAGTCAAGCAACGTAATAAAATTTAAATACTAGTCGCCAAACACTTAGTTATATAAAATCTGTCGTCTGTACTTTAAACAAGTACCTGTGATCTGAAAACCACCGAAAGTTTACAGTACCAATTAACGAGTGATTTGATACTTTGAGGCGAGAATTTGGTTAAATACGATGACTATTGGTTTTAAAGTTGAGTGGAATAATGACAGACTACTGCCGTAAAATACACTTGCCTGCCGCTGTGTGGTATACTATCGCACAGTGATGACGGAATAGATTGAAAAGCTAGCTTGCTTATTTACTGCTTTATCTCTCTTAACTTTAATAATTCCTATCTGATCGCCAGTAGTTAACGATTGCAACTTCTAGCCTTGGATTCGCTGAATACCAAGCCAAAAGGTGCTTCTGATTCTGACGTAACTTTCAAAGCTATGGAACTTACTAGGAGACAAGAATCGTTCGAGAGCAGCAGCGTTACGTCTTCGTTCTCTCTTTTCAATGCAAGAGCCGACAACTGGACAGTCAATTTCACTGCAAATAAAGCATATGAAACTAATAATGGATAATGGAGTTAGGCGTACAGCGCTACTTTGACTTTACTTTGAACATGCACAAACGGTTCATAGCATGTTAATAAATAAAACAGCGAAATCTATTCTCACTGGTCTGTGTGATGCACACTCACCGATTGCGTCTGACTGACGGAAAAGTGTAAGCAGATGGAAAGATACAAACCAAATATACATAATTTCGCCCAGTGGATGTTCGTCTACCAGCGATTGCCATTTTGCTTAAATAGCTCTCATTTTCATAGAGAGCGGAACTTGGAATCTTGTTTATCGGGACAGGGTGTCATGTGTTTTACTGATCACTGGTGATACGAGACGAAGTGAAATCGATTTTGTTCAGGAAGGAATGTGAACGGAGAATACAGCCCCACAAAACTAGTTTTCGCTCTGTATCTGCTCACTGTCCGGAGCAAAATTGATCGAATACTGAATCTGACCATTACAGAGTTTATGCATTAGAAAAGTGTTGTAAATTTTGTAACCCAATTCGATAATGTCACTTTTAGCTCCAAAGCACATTGGACGAATGTAAGGCTGTGCCATGAACACCTGGCATGATTTGTGTCCAAACTAATAAATCCCTTCTCTGAAACATCGTTCGCTGGTACACAGAACTTAACTTATATTATTCTGGGGTTTTAGGTTGGCATGAGCAAACAGAAGTTTACTTAGCTCGATAGTGTTACAACGGAGTTCTGTGATGTAAATCTTACACATGTTCCCAAACTAAAAGTGACCTGGTTAAAGTGCAAGTAGTTTCTCAATACTAAGAATATATCGCCACCTGGTAGGTCCAGTTGACAAGGGAAAGCACCATGCAATTGTGCGCAACGTAATCGTGGCATCAGTTGGCCAAAGCGGTTTTCTATACAGTGTAATCGTTAGACAATGTGAGATTATTTAAAATAGCTCTGTTTAATGAAGCATAACCTTTGCTTGGTATATAATTTGGCATAATTAGTTTTGCGATTATGCACTAAGGAATCTGAGCTCTTGGTCTCTTGTAGATAAATATCATATTTCTCACATCGTGAAGTTAAACATCGTTGCAAGCAGTCGTGAAAATTTGTGAACCTAGGCATCATAATGCTTGATTTGTATTTCGGGATGCCTTACATGCTACGAAATCAGATTTGTTAGCGGTGTTAAACAGGATGGGTTAACACATTTTTAATACCCATAAACTCGTCACGGTTATTCTACAGGGATAGAGAAAGAAGATTTTAGAACAAAGGTCAATCTGTAATCGCTTGACCAGAATTGCGTCAATGACGCGTTTTTACTTTTCCTAGTTTATTTCACCGGAACCCCATATACATTTTAATAAATGGCCTCTGTCAACTATCGACAAAAGCGCAACGCTACTCATTATGCTTATTTATCCCTTACTCCAACGACTCAGAGAAGTTAAGATGACCTTAATATCTAGGAATTTTGTGGATAAGTGGCAACTTTTCCAAGGCACAACAATTTGGAAATAAAGCAATTTAAATTTGCTCTATGTAAGCTTTAAGCATCCCTGGTTGATGCAAACTTAATCGTCCGTCTGACAGAGAGCGTAAGATGACAAACATATATGCACAACTGCAAAGAGGAAATGTACAAATATGCTCTGCAATTCTAAAGCAATGAGGTATCGCGAAGTGTGCGAAGAATTTTTGTTACCGCTCTTCGGTAGCATTGTCACTCAATTAAAATGTACATGCCCCTGGAAATCAGCTCTGCACCCTAAAATCTCACTGCAGTCTAACTTCACGGATTTAACAAAATCTCAGCTAGAGGTTTGGTTCCGAATACATGGAAACCTAACATAACCTCCCTATCAAGTCATTCACGCACAATTATTGGATTTAGTTTCTAGCGCTTTTTGCGGCTGTTCAAGAAGGTTAATATGTTCCTTGGCCGTACTATTTTCATGCACAATGGACGATACCCCAGACTTTTCGCCACCAGTTATAACCTAAATTGACGGAACACGCCACATACTAACACAATCCGAGTTATCGTGCGATGAAATTCGCTTTTAGAACTAGTTGGCCGGGAACTAATGGCCCAGAGGTCTGAGCATCAGATATTTGCCTTCGAGTGACAGTAAAATATCGTTCGATTTTTCACAGTAAATTGTGCTTTTCCGATTTCGCTCTATTTTATCTTTGCTCGATCATTTGTACTAAGATTCCTCAAAAATTTTCCTCTTCTAAACAATTGTATTTACTGCATCTTCTCGTATTTTAAGTTACTCCAAGCTGAAATATTATTATAAGACAGAAATAAATAAATAAGTGTTTATCTCTTGATGGTGGGTGTGACAGTTCCCGCGTAGCGACAGATCAATCTGTTCATTAGTTGGTACGACGGCGTGTACAGAATGTTAGCTTTAATTTCAAAATTCTTGCAAATCACGTCATAAACAGGTTCAGGAAGCTACTGAAGAGCCGAAACTCCCCGTACTTTGCTATTAATCTTTGTTCATTTGAACTCAAATTGAGCAACCATTCAGTTGTAGTAGTACTTGAACATAAGTAGTAATAACAACCAGAGCGCCAAGTTGGATTTGTAAATTCCGACCCAAGGGGAGACGGAAGTCGTTCTGCCGAGAATTCCCAATAAAGGAACAGCCTGTTGAGAGTAATAAATGGAGTGCACTGAGCAAGAACTTACGGATTTGCGGCTCAGTAGGTTCTCTTCCCTGCTACACCTTAAAGACAGGTCGTACATTCTATAACAGGTTACTTGCACCTGTGGGGCTTAGTGCCTCGGATGTACGACCAAGCGTTTGACGACACGGATAATAGTGCATTGTTAATCGTTTTGCGCTATGCTGTCAATCGCTTTTGGTCTACGCTTTGCCCCATCAATATGCAAAGTACTTCGCCAAGGTTAGCAGGGACCCACCCCTTGATTGTGACAAGTTAACAATCTTTCATTACTTCAAATCTCTGGGCACTAATATTAGCGCCTGCGGGCTTGAAGATGAGTTAACAAACGGTATAGAAAAAGCACGGGGTGATTTTGCCAATGTACGCCACTTGTGGTGCAGACACAACATCAACCTTGCGCTAAAGGGTAGAGTTTAAAATGCAGCCGTCTGTTCAACCCCCTTATACCATTGTGAAATCTGGCACGTCTGGTCGACAGACATAAAGAGCCTAGTCAAGTTCGACCATCGCTGCTTTCAAAGCTTAGCTCATGTCTGTTGAGAACACCGTGCAAGCAGTGAGCTTGTTCGGCATATCGTACTTGGTACAAGAAAATCTAGTGAACTGCCTAGAACCATTCCATCGCACAACGGGATCCGATGGCTGGACCATGTGATGTATTCCAGACCACGGATTTCCACGAGCTGCATTGTTTGCGCGCCGTGATTGCGGTTGTAAGAAGATGAGGGAAACCAAACGACCCCCACTGCGAATTTGGCCTCGGTTGCTACATTCCGACTGCCTGGCTGGGGTTCTAAGAAAGATGCACACATTCGGTTGGATACACTTGCTGATATGGCGAAGGGCCGGCCCAAACTGCGTCTGTGTTGTAGGTTGCTTTGTCCATCCCATTCAATTATGATTTCATACGAATAACATAAAAGGATATTTTTAATAGTGTATTACTGCTTTTGAATTTTTCCGTGGTGTAACTTTTACATCTTGCCTTTTCCAGCGTGGCGCACAATCTGGGGTGTTTCTCACTCCCAACAAACGTGTATTCATGACGGTGATACCTAAGTGCTATCTTGGCATATTTATACGGACTGAACGGATTGTGGACTAAGTACGTAAGTAAGTATATAAAAGCAACATGGTCCGGGAACTAACTGTCTTGCGCAGTAAAAGTAGACCTTTGTGAAAACTGTATTTATGGGTTCCAGATTTATTTGCTTGACTGATTGTCTGGTCGATAATCTAGATTTAATTAAATCTCCCTATTAACAAAGGGAAAACCCGGTAGTTTTTCATGGAAATACAGTCAACAGCAAGACCTGAGGGGTTTGGTGTACGCGACTTACAAAAAAGATCAATATCGAGTAGAACTTTAAGGGTGAATTAATTATCCTGCAGGCCATTAGGCATTTTTGATCTGTGGGACTAAACGAATTTACCATGTTGTCCAAATTATGTTGGTTAAATCAAACTTCGATTTGCTGGTAGCTGCAACGAATGACCCTCAACCGGTAGTGGTAAGCTCAAATTATATTTATCACCGTTTGCGACTGCAGAGACACTTACGTGAGTATAATTGATATGTCTCTAACCCCTGGAAAAATGGAACACGCGCTACTATGAGCTTATTGTGAAATTTAGCAGCATACATGCCCTCCTCAAACACCGTACTCAAGAAGATCGCCACCGTCCCGGTTAGGTAAAAGCACACTCGTCACGTGTCTCTGGGCAGAGCTGGGATTAGCGTTTACAACTGCGTCGTGTCAAGTGAATCCCCTTTTCCGTCACTTGGAAGAAACTATCACCATAAGTCGTTTGAATCTGGCTGTGGATTTAACACACAGTTATTTGTCAGCTTTAGGCCATTTTGCATGTATGGTTTGAACCTCCATCATTTACTTAGCAACTGACGAATGTATGGTTCCACAGACATTTAGGTATTTTTGCTGGTAATGAGCGGAGAATAGCAACCGCACGAAGCAAGCATCTCGCTCCCCATCGGTGTTTTCACGCTGCAATGTGTCTTAGCCTTGATAAGCGAATATGATTTTCAACCATATGATTTTACTTCATTTACGAATCCTTTACTTCGAGCGAACGTTACGTGGATCTAACCAAACAGTCAGGGGTGCGTGTGTAATTCATTTGCATTTGAAAAATTTAGTTAGTTGGTGCTCAACAATAATGTATCCGTGTCAACTCTACTCTCGTTTTCTCATCCGCAATACCGAGTATGTCATTTATGACTAACACAAATATCTACTGTTAAGAGTTCCCTTCACGGGACTACAACAATTGTTATTGCCATGTAGGCTCCAGGAACACCGGTACCAATGCATATCAATTACTAAACCTCAGTATTCTGCATAGTGTGCATATCTGAAGGGCACAGGACAAAAGCCGCTTTTCCATCTTCTCTCATTACATAGCCCCATCAGTAGCTGTCAACAGCTGAATTCATTACTTCGTATATTCAACTGTACGTGCAATGTGTTAGTTGTGTATCGATGTTCAGAGGAAAAGCTTTGCAAGCGAAGTTTCTGCGGCTCCGAGTGACTGACACTTCCAATTGTGTAGCTAATCACTAATCTGCATTCTGGAATTTATGCACTGAATAACAAAATGACACACGCACCAGTCAGTGCCGACAATTTGGGAGTGCATTTCAAAACAGGCAAATACCTTTTTCATTTTAATACAGACTTGACTCAGAAGATTGTTAAGACGAGCTTAATCCTAACAGAACGTCAATGTGCAGTAATCGTCGAATAGCTAGTTGAGATACATTTTGCAAAAGAGCTTAATAAGCAGTCTATATTCTATATAGTTTCGAGTTTTTATCTATTGCTTAAACGCTCCACCGTTACTTATGAGTGGAAGGATTTTAGTGACTGTTTTTATTCGTCGCGGTCAGCTGATAATTCAGATAAGCCAACTACCTATCCGGAAAAGCTCCAGACGGCCGCTTCGCTCTATTGGGGCTCGTCACTGGTGAGCATCCTTCGGTCCTCTACGGAGGATCGAACCCATGACCGCTAGTGGCTATTGCTAACTACTTACTAAATTCCCTCTACTCATAATTGATATAAATTCGCCCTTACGGATTCCATACGCGCTACGTCGATCCATAGCTGCCGTAAACGGGAAGTCCTGACGCCGGAAGGCCAACCGCTGTCATCTGCATGGCAGATGCCTGCATGACAGTGGGGTATGGCTCGGGCTATATCGCAGTTAGTTAACAATTCGTGGTGGTCGGCTACCGTCCTCCATGGCTCAGTTGCATAAGCAGCGGGCTAGTTAGCACAAGCCACTAGCAGTCATGGGTTTGATCCTCACTAGAGGACCGAATGATGCGCATCACTGACGAGCCATAAAAAGTTGAAACGGCCGTCTGGTGCATTTCCGGATAGGTAGTGGACTTAGCTGAATTGTCAGCTGACTGCGACGAATAAAAATGCGCTCCACCTTGTTAGCCGATTGGTACACACACGTCATAGTTAACGGACACTCATCTCCGTGCCATCTTCAGCATTCTTATTTGCAAGAACACAGTACATTGCTGCTTTGCCGACAGAGGTGAGATGAAGCACAAAGCCGCGAAGTGTGCGTCTACGATCGTAGGGCTCACCGGACCATTCGGCTGTGAGAAATGAAGGCTAACAAGCACCGCAGCTGACATCGTCCTGTCATGAGTGGATTGCAGTGCAAGAACAAAGGAACGCAAGTCGTTCGGCTATGAGAAATGGACGTTAGCCAGACACCACAGCCGCAATGCATGCGTCATGAATCGACTGCACTGCAAGACCGACGAAGCGTGGGCCGTTCGGCTGTGAGAACTGGATGTCAGCCAGACGTCACAGCCGCACTGAAGATGTTATATTGCAATCTATCAGAACTTGGTCTTCGAGCAGGTGAAAAAGTCAGCAAAAGTGTTCACTGTGAAATGTTTAGTGGGTCGCTGTGCTAGCAATTGAGAAGAACAGCCTGGTCATAGATGAAGACCGGTCGATGGGCGGCGTATTGCTGTCCCCACAAATGCTGTTAGCATATCAAGACTGGCTTTCAGCAAACCCGTCAGCGTTTATTAGGCTGCTTTCGCTGCTAAATGGAATCATACTGCCTGGAGTACATGGTAAGCGCCATGGGAGAGTTAGCAATTCAGCTTAACGGGGTACGTCCACACCTGAGCGCATCCGCTCCTAGCCCTGGACAAGATTACTAAATCTCGCTGTATAATTGGCTTCAGAACCAGCCATCAGCTCATCTTGGTTAAACGCATTTTGTTTTCCCCATTGTACGCTTGCTTTTAGCGGATTTTTGGTTACCGAATAAAGGCTAATATATTCTGCTCTTAATAACCGCTTGGTAATCCAAAACAATATTGGTTTCATGTGCGCAATAATATGTGTTCCGGACGCACATGGCAAGTAGCCTATAATTGCAAGGCACGACGACCAAGACGATGGTCATGAATGGTGCTTCGCTGCAAAGAAAATAGATTAACGTCTAGGTATGCAGCAAATGCTAAAAAAGCAAAAGCTCAGTTTAATAGAAAAGTGTAAGAAGTGGGGGTCCATTCATCTTTAGATTTATAACATCGCTCACACTGCATGAGGTTTAGAATTCGAGGACTAGTGGCACCCAAACTGCGGATACTGTCAAGCGCCAAGATGGATGGCTAGCTAACATGCGTCATATACACAAATGACTTCGGTAAATTACTGCTCACTTATTTTAATTGCCTGCCTGTGTTCAAAAGTGCAAACCCTCTTTACACAGATCACAAAGTGACTGGATGCAACATTAATCTAATATGGACATAAAATCTAAAACATCACCATTGCGGCTGGATGATGTTACTGAAACACAGGCTACTGAAAATATGGATCACGATTCTATGGAGTCAACGGAAGATGCACGTTAACAAGACGCTGCATCTACCTGCACCATTTACATAGGCTTGCTGAACAGAATGCATTGTCATCCGCGGATACGTCGCGTAATTAATCACTGTGATCAATCGTCTACTTATCCTTGCAATATGGATAGCGTGCACGGTGAAATGGTTTACGTCAAAAAGCGCTCCATGATTGGTATAGTTGCAAGAACAATTTTGGTAAGAATGCCATCGACTCTTTTTAACAGCGATCTTCAGATGGTTCCTTCTCAGGAAGGCGAAGTGACTAGGTTTAAGGAGTTGGATGTGCCAAGTTTATGGGTACTAAAAGGCGCATACAGCTGACTACTTTTGTCTTCTTACCTTCCCAACTTAGTTGTCGTCCTTCATCGAGAGATCTTGATTGCAACCAGATCGCTCTTCTGCAACGATTGTAATGCTCCTATAATAAAGTACAAATTAGCTTCGTGTTAATGATTGGTGATGAATTAGGAGATCAAACCAGTAATATGCCTTCCTCAAATGGTCGTCTTTTGTTAAAAATGCCGGGAATATCTTTGCTTAACCTAATTCATCAACTGGCGATATTCCAAGATAATGCTTTCATGAAACATCTGAAACCATAATGTGTCCGATCATAAATGTGACAATTGGTTTACGACGTATCTCCACCGTATTGCATTTATCCGCATTACAACCGAGCACAAGCATGGTTGACCTTTGCGAGGCAACGTCCAATTACAGTCGCAGACTCTGCAGTATTAGATTTGAGACCTTGTTCTGGAGCCAATATGGACGAGATAGTGGGTAAAAAAGCTAGGCACCTTGTCAACATGCGCACCAAACGCAGCCACACCGGGGATATCAAATAACAGCGAATAACTTGAAATGATATAACAATTAATATATACCTTTTAAAACATACGGATATGCAAACAGATCTCTTCGCTGAATTAGCATATGAAGTAAGCTGACTGGCAACGAAACCGGAGTAAGTACAAAATGTACAGAAGTTTTTCAAAATGCCACAAATGCGATAAAATTAACGAAGATGACCACGCTTAGTGAAGGCAGCGAGGTCAGTGTATAGAAAAATATTCTGATAGGCAGATCAAAACAAAATAAATGAGAACAAGGAGACCGTTTAGTGAGCATTTGCATTCAATGATTGATCATCATACCAGTACAATTATATATAGGGCAAAAACTGGCAAGAGTAGAATCGAGCCGTTAGTGCAACTAGCAAGTACGAAAAAGCGAAACGAGTTACTTATATGTTACCTAGATTGACCTCAGTGTCCCCGTTTTCTGGGGTCAGGAAGCTGTAGAGCCTAGCGTTACTTCATTTGCGGGCGTAAGGAAGGTTGAACTAGTAGTATGCAAGTTTCTTTGACCGTCACAAGTGTATGAAGGCTTTGACTTTTAGATCGGTGCTGGGGAACCTTGTGTACAACTCTGAAGGCACCCCATAGATCCTGCCAATGCTTACTGTCGACAATATGAGCCAGAATGGAACTACTAATGGCCGCGGTACTATCTTGATGCAATTAACTTGGTCAATGTTCATTCACCCCTTTGGATAAGTGCACCATCCCTCGACTGATATACATTGCGTCACAGGCGCACTCAGGCTGATAAATAACCATTGACGCGGTCAGCATGAGCAATCTATCCTTGTTTCGGGAACGGACGAGTGATACCCTCGAAAACACGCAATTTAGCGTAAGTTTTGTGAAGGCCAATTTAGGCGCGCCCGAAATATTTCGGGTTAAGCACTCAACAACTGCGTCTCCTTCGAAAGCCAGTAGCATGAATGACTCTTTCTTTGCGGCTGTTAACAATAGCACCTGTTTAGACTTGTCCCAAGGTTTCTAATAATAAATCTATCGAGGTATCCACTTTCGTGCAACACTTTCTGTATGAACCGTAGTTCTGCATTTAGGATTTCTTTCAAGCAGATTCGACGTGCTTTCGCGGTAAGAGAGTAAATCAAGTTGCGCTTATATCTCAGGGGGACGAAGCTGAGGAAATTCGTATTTTAGCCAGTCCACTTCGGCTTGCTTAAGATCTGCCTCTGGATTGTGCCCGTCTGGTCTCCTACTTGAGAGAATATATACGGCAGCTGATTTTCGGTTCCATTTTTGTAAGTTACTTGCAGTACTGCATGGGCTCGGTTAAAACGGTTACTTAAACCACATTAAAAAGATCTAGTTTAAGGTTCTTTAGGTTCTTCAATTACGGGAAAGAGGCATCACGAATGCAACATCAGCCTCAGCTTGGAACATTTATATATATATATATGTATTTACATATATATATATATATGGTGAACAACGTAGCATACCTTGGTAGCAGCCCACTTCGTATCCACGGATTCGTATTTTCCTAGTCGTCTTAATTGAAATACCAGGCTAAAACGGAGCCGTTTTAAAGAACAGCGGCCAGTTAAGCCACCCGTCTACATAAAATGTCTTGCGACAGCTTTGGTGGTAAATATTCTCGACCAATCATTTTGTGCAGCCCAGGAGCTATCGGCTCTTATCTGATGAAACGTACGATGAAACTTTTGACTAAACTTGCCGACTGGGTTTACATGACCGCGTTACAGACCTGACACGCAGAGGAGATTGAATAATTATTCAACTTTTTCGGCTTGACGCACCTATCGAGGTAACGGAAAGCAATCAACTAGTTAACCAGATATCTTTGAAATTATTTGGAACCTCTCGGATGATTACATTCTCAGAGGACTTGGTGAAAGACCGATTGAAACATTTTCTTGGCCTACATAAGTCTGCGTTTGACATAAAAACATCTTCAGGCAAAATCGGTTACCTTAAAATTGAGTTAGATTTCATCCTCCGTCGTTCAAGTGTGTAACCATGTCACTGTGAACCTGATTATATCGCATGGATTGCAAAATTGGTGACTTAACACTTTTCCCAGTTTATTGAAAAGCATTCGAAATGTTGGTTAAAGGTAGCATAGTTTGGCGATAGATTCGAGACGTGGTGGCTCAGGTTGTTCAGATAGCTGTCGAAGTGTTCGCTGAGCTTGACAATTTTATTAATACATTTCTTCCCCAATCGATGTGACATCATCAATGCGTAGTTGAGTGGCGTGCAGTAGTGTTGAGGAGCGTAGACGGACCTCGGTGAGAGTGCGCTGAGGATCGTTTGCACACGTTCTTACACCACCGTGGTTGCCCGTGAAGACTAGTAATAATATCGGTTGAGACTTCCATCTGAGTTCAGCTTGGCTTGTGGGCAGCTTACCTTTGATCTATACCTTTTCGGAATCAAGCCAGTACTTAACGGAATCAAGCTCCTCCTTAAGAATATTCAACCCAATTCATAACCACATCAAGTCGAATCCATCGCCTTGACCAACTGCAAATCAGTACAAGTGTACGCAGAACGTCTGCATCGGTTGGTGCAGCGCTCACCTAACAAACCACGCGATGCACAGTGGACGCGAAAACAACACGTGAGCTCATTCACTGTAGGATGGGTGCGGACTAGCACGCGGCATCTATATTCGAATTGGCCAACTCGAACAAGCGGGTCTTGTCATCAAACAGTTTGAGGAAGAGTATCACCAGTTTCGACGACAATTGCGTCGATTATCTATAGGAAAGTATGAACCGATTTGAATAACTGCATGGCTTTAATTAGATAGCATTGAACCAACCACCGTACTGGGAGAAAGTTGAAGCAAGCGTCAGTCTTTTTGGATTTACACACCCAGCCCCAGTAATCAAAGACAACTAGCTGGTTGATGAAAAAATGTGTAGGTTTGCATCGGCGGACAACAGTTTCGATTAGAACTGTAAACAAACACAGGTTGATATGCTGTAGGTAGAAGTATTTTTCCCCACTTCCAGACCAACTCGATCCCATAGGAAGAAGTACGAAAAGTATCTAATTTGTTTTCCGCCGCCCTGGGACTAATGCACTTACGGAATTAATCATCTCACAAGTTATCCCTGTGTGACTAATGGAACAATGTTTTTATACGGATAAAATACTAATGCTTAACAGGTCCCGTACGAAGGTTATAGGGAAAATTCGAAACATAAAAGGTGGTTAACAAAAGAGGGTTTACACAGTGAACTCACTGAAGTATACCTAGTATAGACTGTAAACCTAAGGTAAATCCATGCGGAACGACGTCAAAGTGGATATTGGTAAACATCGTGTCTCCTTCTGGTGTACACATGCAGGAGTTGAAAAACTTGAAACGAAATGTAGGTGTTGAACGCCAGTAAAAACTGTTACAGACACTTGTGTTTATTATGGGTAATGGGTCATGTAAGATGGCGCAGCAAAATAACCGCAAGATCAACCCTAGATTTGAACTCTGCCAGCGTGGGAGTACATATGACAGATTCCAGTAGGGCATTCCACGTTCTGCAAACTCGTACGGAAAAGCAATTCGGACGGTATTCTAAATGAGTTTGCTACTGTGCCAGCTTGATATATTGGCTTCTCAAATTGCGCTTAGTGTATGAGCTCTAGCAAATTGCGTCACCTGTGGTTAGGAGCTCTCAAAATATGGTAAGCCAAAATGAGATTTCCGCACAATCGCCGATATTGTCCGCTGAAGACCCTAAGCACTCGAATCCTTCGTGCATATGGCAAACTATACAGACCCTTGACGTCTCTGGTTGCATGGCGTTGAGATATCTCCACCACGGTAATATCTCTCCTCATCCATGGCTGCCGAAACTGTACTACATATTCCACAGGTGGTGGTATGTATGAGCCGAGAAATTGTGGAAAAATCGAAGGGTCGATTCGTCCGAGTGCATGGTTCAGGAGGCCCACTTGTTGGACGCCCCTCCTTT
The DNA here is from genome assembly GCA_944474145.2 of Dicrocoelium dendriticum. Taxonomy (NCBI): domain Eukaryota; kingdom Metazoa; phylum Platyhelminthes; class Trematoda; order Plagiorchiida; family Dicrocoeliidae; genus Dicrocoelium; species Dicrocoelium dendriticum. The sequence goes on from OX104063.1 coordinate 269,349,404, forward strand.
AGGCCGCCTCAGTCTGATTCGAACATCCAAGGTCAACCTAGATAAAACTCCCACATCCTTCTTCCCAGAAGAGGTTTGCAGTTTTGGTTGCCGATTTTGTGAGAATGAACCAACTTGTGCCTCAGACGCAGCACTATACATTTTTCCAAACTGAATCAAAGTAGATTCTGGACAACGCAGTTTAGCGGTTAAACACTGAAAGCAATACTTGTGGTGAAATGCAGTTCTGAAGAAAAGAGTGTCGTGTATCCTTGCGAACAACTTCACGACATGCTAATGCAGCGCCCAGACCTATGCTCATGAAATCATGGATTACAACATGGCGAAATCACGCCGACCGTTGGCTATTGCCACCATAGTAATAAAATTAATTTTTTCAAAAAACAGGCGCCATAATATTCTGGGATCCCACTATTAATCCACGAACTTCTTAAGTGAGTAAACGACGAAAAGGTTGGTTGTACTTTATTCTAACCACACCTTTTACTGTTCCAAAGCAGCTATATTTGTAGGCATATTTAGTCGTGCCTTCACTTGTATGCCTCCTAGCGGGAATATGCCATTTATTTATTTATTTAAAACTTCAGTAGCGTAGCCATTGTACTGACTAATAACGCAAGTGCTTTCTATAATTGCATTGAAGCAAGAAATGTAGATATGTATCTTTTCAATATATTGTACGATCAACATATGCAGAAACAAACGGTGGTAGGTTAAATGTCTCAGTTTGCCGTGCAAGAAATCTGGAAGCGTCTCGGTTTGGCTCATCAATAATCTAGCCACCTTACATGCACCGTACCTAACAGGTGCGTCACCACCGCTGAATCTCACAGTAGAGCATTAGACGTCGCCGTGAAATGCGCCTCAGGTGTTCCAGCAGCGTTGTGTGCAGTTCGCTCGCTGTATCTCATGTACACATATTCACAGTTATGGTGAATACATTTGTGAACACCGTTAGTCATCTTATCTACGAAAAGTGTGTATTTCAGATACACCATTGTTGAACAGATCCCGAGTTTTATTCCTTGGTTAGTGCCGTCGGAAAGGAAAAGGTAGTTCCTTCTACCTATAATATTCTTATCGTCCCAATCCATTCCGCTCTATATCTTCAATGTGATTTCAGCATATTGTGAAACGTGGCTTTCACTACCGGTTTCGAGTGTCCACTATCCAGGAATTACCTTACTGTCTACTTCCTTTTCTGTGCACATGGCCTTATCTGTGAAACACAGAGATCGGAATTGTAGTACTGTGTCCCATCTGTGTCCGTCGGTTGACGATATATCGGTTCGGAAGCTAATCATTCTTGCAAACTGAGCAGTCAAGGAATGGCGAAGTGCTACTCTATGGTGGGAGATTTCCGATTTCTCACAAACTAGCTTTTCTTATCCACTTTTGTGTTCAAAATGTGCCATCCACTTGATACCAACAACTTTGGGTTATTTACTGGAGTTTGCCAGTACTATGTACAACATAGTGGGCATTGGCGATCTAATGATGACATCATGTTCTCCAGTGCCTACTTCCGACAGAAACCCGAGCTAGAACAACATACCGCGCAATGTCACTGTCGGTTGTTTCAACCAACTTAATTTTCGGTCACTCCCTAGGTTAATCTCTTCAGTCAAACGGTGTTTCACCCTACCCAGTGCAATCGATTCTGTCTCATTGTAGAGCAGATTTCATGTCTGGTCGTCTGCGCGTAACAGTGCGCACTATGAACGCGGATGGTCGCCCACTTCTGCGTTGTGTGTCTTGATGCCACATAAGTGAGTGGGTGGGAGTTACAGTACTTCCTCAACCGTCCATAGATGCCGCGTGCTAGTCCGCACCCATCCTAAAGTGAATGAGCTCACGTGTTGTTTTCGCGTCCACTGTGCATCACGTGGTTTGTTGGCTGAGCGCTGCACTAACCGATGCAGACGTTCTGCGTACACTTGTACTGATTTGCAATTGGTCAAGACGATGGATTCGACTTGATGTGGTTATGAATTGGGTTGAATATTCCTAAGGAGGAGCTTGATTCCGTTAAGTACTGGCTTGATTCCGAAAAGGTATAGATCAAAGGTAAGCTGCCCACAAGCCAAGCTGAACTCAGATGGAAGTCTCAACCGATATTATTACTAGTCTTCACGGGCAACCACGGTGGTGTAAGAACGTGTGCAAACGATCCTCAGCGCACTCTCACCGAGGTCCGTCTACGCTCCTCAACACTACTGCACGCCACTCAACTACGCATTGATGATGTCATATCGATTGGGGAAGAAATGTTTTAATAAAATTGTCAACAAATTCAACACGCACGTAGCATTGGCATCTAAAACCAAAATCCCCCGACCCGACAAGGCGAAGTCGTTTCTCAGAAGCAGGACCCGGAAATGCATGGGATTGAGGGATCTGGCATGGCGCGCCCATATAGCCTGTCCGAGCGAGGATACTTGGAACACCTATATTACACAAAGAAACCACTGTGTCACACTCGTCAGGGAGGATAAGTTAAAGAGCCAACAAGATCTTGTGTCAAAATTCTGCGTTAACCCAAATCTACTATACAGACACATAAATAAGCTTTGCCGCGTTAAGCGCGGAATTCCGGCTCTGCGCACAGCTTTCGGATTAGCACATTCGGCACAGGATGCGGCGAACGTCCTAGGACAACACTTCGGCCGCACTTTCCAGTGTGTACAAACATCCTGCACCATATCTAGGCAACTTATTCCGCCATCAGGCCTTAACCACATTTCCTTCACAACTGCAGCTGTATTGGAGCGGTTGATGTCGTTGTGCGAATTTAGCTCCCCGGGTGCGGGCGGCATTCGGCCGAAAGCGCTGAAAGTTTCCGCCACGAGCTTAGCTGAACCTTTGGCAACACTCTTTCAGCGGTGCCTTAACGAGATGCACGTCCCAACGATGTGGAAACACAGGATCATCACTCCAATCCACAAAAATGGTAGCCGTGCAGATCCAACTAATTATCGTCCGATTACCCTTCTTCCGGTAATCTCCAAGATCATGGAGTCCATTGTATCCGAGGCCCTAATGGAGTACCTGGAGAAAAACAACATCCTCGTTCCGGAGCAGCACGGATTTCGCCGAGGCAGGTCCTGCACAACTAATTTGCTGATTGCTCGTTCAAACTGGACAGAGTCTGTGGACGCCGAAGTCGGAGTGGATGTAGCCTACTTGGACTTCTCTAAGGCATTCGACCGACTGGACCATCGGATTTTACTGAGCAAGCTGCAGCATTGTGGTATCGACAATCCTATTCTAGGATGGATAGGCGAATTTCTCGTTCAACATCACCTGAATGTGAGAGTCCGAAATACCCTGTCGGAACCAATCGAAGTTCAGTGTGGCGTACCTCAGGGCTCGGTACTCGGGCCTCGCATGTTCATTGTTTTCATAAATGATCTTGCAGCTGCACTATCTTCCAACTTTCTGCTGTTTGCAGATGACCTAAAGATATGGCGTGCCATAGCTTCAGGAGAGGATCACACAGCCTTGCAGGACGATTTGGACAAAGCATACAAGTGGTCAAACGAGAACATGCTGCAGTTCAACATCACAAAGTACAAAATCTTGAGCATACGCCATCAGAGTGCGTATAACTACCGCTTAGGACCTGAAATTCTACAGCTGACCTCTCATGAGTGCGATCTTGGTTTGCTTGTACAAAAAGATCTTGGGTGCTTAATGCAGACCGAAAAGGCTTCCAAGAGAGCAAACCAACACTTTGGCCTTCTGCGTAGAGCGTTTGGGAAGTTTGACGCCTCAATCTTTCCGAAAATGCTTAGCGCTTTTGTTAGACCGCACACAGAATATGCTATTCAAGCGTGGCAACCATGGCAGAAGTGCCACCTCACTGCACTCGATACTGCACAACGCAGAGCGACAAAATACGTCAAAGGTCTTTCCAGCCTTCCGTGCACACTCAGGCTGAAAACTCTTAACTTATACAGTGGACGTTACCGTCGTTTGAGAGGCGATCTCATGTTGGTGTACCGGATACTGAGAACCCCCAACCACACGTGTCATTCCCTTTTGAAACGTAGTCAAAATGCATCCCTAAGAGGTCATCAGTTTAAGTTGATCACACAGTACAGTCGACTGGAATGTCGACGCAATTTCTTCTCCCTCCGAGTGTCCCAAGCTTGGAACGCCCTTCCAGAACATGTAATTAACGCTCCCACCCTATCCCTTTTCAAAAAACGCCTTGACGAAACTCTGACACGATTGCACTATGTGATATAACGTGCGACCATCGGATGATGGTATTAGTGAACAAAGAACGTGGACGGAATCCACTTAAAATTCCTATTGGATTACTTGTTTATGTGCATCTCCAATCCCTTGGTGAGTCATGCATTTCACACGTACTTTCATCGATACGATTATTCAATTTTACGATATTAATTCTCATCATCCTACGGGACCTGTCAAGCATTGCTTTTATACCCGTCATAAACCATTGTTCCATTGTTCCGATTGACAGCTATCTGAACAACCTGAGCTACCACTTCTCGAATCTATCGCCAAACTATGCTACCTTTAACCAACATTTCGAATGCTTTTCAATAAACTGGGAAAAGTGTTAAGTCACCAATTTTGCAATCCATGCGATATAATCAGGGTCACAGTGACGTGGTTACACGCTTGAACGACGGAAGATAAAATCCAACTCAATTTTAAGGTAACCGATTTTGCCTGAAGATGTTTTTATGTCAAACGCAGACTTATGTAGGCCAAGAAAATGTTTCAGTCGGTCTTTCACCAAGTCCTCTGAGAATGTAATCATCCGAGAGGTTCCAAATAATTTCAAAGATATCTGGTTAACTAGTTGATTGCTTTCCGTTACCTCGATAGGTGCGTCAAGCCGAAAAAGTTGAATAATTATTCAATCT